>BQNB010001138.1:41590-104090 GCA_026074375.1 Tanacetum coccineum
TAGACAAATCCCCACCTGAATTTCTGGGTTAACAAGTTGGCCATGGTGCCATTTAACATTTGAGAACATTGTAGGCTGTTATGGTCAGACACCCTATATTTGTTTTGGTGCACTGATAGTTAAAGGTTTCGGTATCATGAGCTTAGTGCAATAATACATGTTTGAAACTATTAAAATGTTTCATAGTCTACCATTCCATTGAATCTTGTGTCCACCCTTTTATTAAGAAACCTATGAACCGCTCACCCTTTAATGTGGGACATTTACATGTTTTTTTAAATTTCAGGTCTAAGGTATGAAGTTTGGATTAGAGCGCGTTTGTGATATCAAGCTAAAGGATTTCTGATTACACTTCACAAACATTTCTCTGTGCAAACCTCTCATTAGATGAGACTCTCTTCAAAATCTCGCATATAGTCGACACAACCTTTGGTGTCATCGTGAACGCCTATCTTCTACACTCTCAGCCCTATCACGATATTAGCTGTCCGAATAGCCGAGTATACTCAGAGACATTTTTCTCTGAGATTATTCACAAGACCTCCAATTCGACCAAATGTGTTCACATCATTATACGTAACACAGAGATTCTAACGGCGCCTCGAGCCGAGTGCAATACACATCGGTATATCACACAAACTTGCTGAGCACTGAAAATATTCGAGTCGAATTCCATACTTGAATATTGTGCATCTCGAACGTCACATCACCTCATTCAAGCTACTGTACTAGCCTGCCGTAGCGAGTGCGATTCGAGGATGCTCGATGACGATAACTGTTGAATGGTACAGCAACCTGCAATAGCATCATAGGGCACCAACATAGTACATTATATTCACAACAACTTAGTCTAGAAATTCTCTCTCTACTCTTATTGTTAAACTTTTCTTTCTTTCATTTTCAAATTACAGAATCCTTCATCGCTATCCAATATCCGCGCACGCAACTCCTTGAATCATTGTTTACTTTTCCGATTAATATTATTGTATTATATGATTATATATATTACTGCTAATTTGATCCTATCATGTCTATTTTTGTATTATTGCAATTATTCGTAATCGATACTCATTAAATAAATATTGACCATTCTGAAAAAAAAAATGTTAAAATTGATGTTTATTTATTAAAAAGTATCAAGTTTAATTTAAATAATCATGCGCTCTAATGTCAAATCAACACCATTTACAAAAAATGTGCTTATTATTATCGCATATTTCTCTATTGTTGTTTACATCATTCTCTTAATTTCATTTTTTTATTCTTATTATTTATCATTCGAAATTTAACCTCTATATACTTCTGATTGTCACAAGCTTAATTAATAATAGAATTGCCATATCGTCTCATAATATCATAATAATTTCATGATTGTATGCTCCCAAGCCACTTTGCATATCATATACTTACGTCATTTCTCTCATGAATTATCAAGTACCACGCACGTCAACATGCTCTTACAATCAATAATTACTGTGAATCAGTATATTTTTCGTAGTAGCTGACAGAATCATGCCTCCCAAGATATGATGAAGCAAAAGTGCCTTAAGAAAATCTGAAAAGCGGACTAGCTGAAAGCTAGATGAAGAATATGAAAAGACTAAAGCTAACCTACGCAATGCTGGCGGGTCTGGACCAAAAAATACAGGAGGAACGGTGAATGTACAGGGTTGTTCGCATAAAACTTTTATGAATGTAAAACCTCACCCATTTAACAGAACATAAGGTGTTGTTAGTTTAAGGCGATGGATTAAGAAGGTAGAGCAAGTGTTTGAAATTTGCAAGTGTGCTGAGGAAGATAAAGTTATGTTTGTTGCTAATACATTCGAGGGTTATGCGTTAACATGGTGGAATGGAAATGTTCACACCCTAGGGCTTGTCAATGCTAACCGTATTCCTTAGACCGAGTTCAAGTTGATGATGACTACTTAATATTGCCCAGCAACTAAAATTCAAAGGATGGAGCAAGAGCTTTAGACTTTAACTTTGAAAGGAGATGACATCGAGGCATACAATAATCATTTCCATGAGCTGGCATTGATGTGTCCTAATTTGGTGCCTAATGAAAAGAAAAAGGTTGAGAGGTATATCCGAGGATTTCCTGAAAGAATCAAGGGAAATATCACTTGTTCAAAGCCCACTACCCTGCACGAGGCAATCCAATATTGCTTGATGAGCTGGGTGAGCAACAGTTTAGGGTAATGGGGGGGGGGCGGGCTACAAAAGCGGTGAGTGCGAAAGCAATAAAAGAAAGTAGGAAGACCATCAGAAAAACAACCCCAACAACAATAACCCCAACAACCGCAATCGCAACCGCAATCGCAACAACAACAATCAGCACCAGCAATAGAACAGGAGACATGAGACTGCTAGGGCCTATGTGGCAGCCCCAGCTGAGACTAGGGGTTATGCTGGGAATCTACCAATGTGCAACCGTTGCAACTCTCACCATAATGGACAATGCCCTCCAAAGTGTCAGAGGTGCCAAAGAACTGGTCAATTAGAGAAAGACTAAAAGCAAGGGATCCCAGGTGTATGTTGTTACCCCCCTATGGGATGTGATTTGTTATGGATTCGGTGAAAAGGACATTATAAGGACAAGTGTCCAAAAGGAAGGAATCGTCAGGACGAGGGAGCTCGTGCAAGAGCATATGTGATGGGGAATAAGAACCCATAGCAGAATTCAAATGTGTTACTGTAGTACTTTTTTTAGTAATAACATCATGCAAGTATTTTAATTTGATTCGGGTGCTGATAAGAGTTTTGATGTCTACAGAGTTCACTCGATTTTAATTAATATTGCCCCTGCCACTCTAGACACTAGTTACGAAGTAGAGTTAGCTGATGGGAAGGTTGTTAGTACCAATACAGTTTTATGTGGTTGCACCTTAGCCTTGTTTAATCACGTGTTAAAAATAGACTTGTTACCAACTCGATTAGGTTAGATTTCGATGTTATCGTTGGAATGGATTGGTTGTCAAACCACTGAGCTGTCATAGTTTGTTATGAGAAGATTTCCATATTCTTGTTTTTCAAATGCGAGATACTTGAATTCAAGTAAGAGGCCAAAAAAGGATCCGAGATCACTTTTGTGTATCAAGGCTGATGAGAAAAAGCTTGATGACAATCATATTGTTCGTGACTTCCTTGAAGTATTTTTGGATGACTTGACAGGTTTACCTCCCGTGCGTGAAATAGAATTTCGCATTGACCTAATTCCAGGCGCATTATCAGTTGTAAAATCGCCATATCGTTTACACCTTCCGATAATCTGGAATTATGAAAATCAACTAAAAAGAGCTTCAAAGAAAGGCTTTACTTTATTCGACCACGACAATCACAATGGGGATCACATGTGTTAATTTGTTAAGAATCTAAAGTTGGTGCATTAAGTAATGATGGTATCGACTATGTGAATTAAACAAGTTGACTATAAAGAACCGCTACCCTCTCCTCAGAATTGATGACTTGTTTGACCAACTACAAGGTGCGTGTTGTTTCTATAAGATAGATCTTCGTTTGGGATATCATCATTTAAGAGTTCTTGAAGAAGATATACCGAATACCGCGTTTAGAACACGTTATGGGCACTTTGAATTCACAGTCATGCCATTTGGGCTGACGAACGCACCAACAATATTTATGGACTTGATGAACCGCGTCTGCAAACTGTATTTGGGCAAATTCATAATTGTGTTCATCGATGACATCCTTATCTAACTCATTGTCCAGAAAAGAGCAATGAATTCCACCAGAAGACGATTTAAGAAACTTAACTCAAGAAGAGAGAAGTTATACTGCAATAATATTTTCAAAGTCCGATTTTTTGGTTTAAAAGAAAGTCGTAATTCCTAAGACCACATGGTCAACCGGGATGGTATCCATGTGGATCCTAGTAAACTCCTTGGGAAAAGTTTTTTTTTTATGAGGTTAAAAAAGAAAACAGAAAAAAAGACCCTGAGTCACCCACAGAGATCTGTTCATTTTTTAAGATTGGGCAGGTTTATTACAGAAGGTTTAATGAAAAATTTCTCCAATATCGCAAGCCCATCCCCTGATTGACCTCAAAAGATAAGACATATGTTGTGGGGTGATAATCAATAAGAAGCTTTCATATTCTGAAGGAAAACATATGCAATGCACCGTGTTAGCACTCCACGATAGACCAACGTCTTTGTAGTCTATTTATTGATGCGGCAAACCAGGGTTTGGGTGTGTGCTAATGCAGCGAGGCAAGGTGATTGTGTATGCCTCAAGACAATTAAAAATACATGAGAAGAATTATACCACCCACGACTTGGACTGTGTGCAGGGTGTTGCACTAAAACTTGAGACATTATCTTTATGTACGAAAAGTGTCAGTTACACTGCTCATAAGAGTCACAATCACCTTTTCGACAGAAGGAATTAAGTATCGACAGAGGTGTGGATTGAACTGCTCATTGACTATGAAATGCGAAATCCATACCATCCAAGAAAGAAAATGTTTATGGCGAATGCTTTGGCAAAAAGGAAAGACTCAGTGTGCTAGATGCGCACCATGACACGACTATCTAGTCTGACCTTAAGCTAAATTTTGAGGCACAAGCGGAGAAGCTTCCGAATGACCTCAATCCCTACCAAATGCCTAATAAATTGGAAACACACTTTGAAAGGCGGGATGACGGTGGAATTTACTTCTTCGATCAGATTTGGATTCCATCAGTTGGTGGTGTAAGAAAGCTAATCATGGATGAAGCTCACACTACTAGGTATTCAGTACATTTGGGTGCAGATAAGATGCACTATGATTTGAGAGACTTGTATTAGTGGCCTGGTATGAAGAGAGACATTGCTGAGTATGTTAGCAAGTGTCTTACGTGCTCTAAGATAAAAGCCGAACATCAAAAACCTTCAGGATTACAGAATGGAAATGGGAGACGATAACAATGGACTTAGTCACAAAGTTACCTAAAAGCAGCAGTGGGTATGATCGATTTGGGTCATTGTGGATAGATTGACCAAGTCGGCTCACTTTTTACCAATTCGTGAAGACTAAAAAATGGAGAAGCAGGCAAGGATTTATATCAATGAAATTGTAGCGAGACATGGTGTACCAGTGTCAATCATTTCAGACCATGATGGTTTATTTGTATCACACATATGGAAAGTGTTATCCCTAAATATATAATCCACACACAACAATAAGCAAACCCAAATAAGCCCTTTTATGAGCCGGAAATAAGAAGAAAAGAAAGAGAAGAAAAGAAAACTTGGAATGCTAGATTAAGAGAGAGAAATGGTGAGTTACAAGTGAACAAATGTAACCAACACTCTCTCCATGTGTGGAGAGGGTTTCTTTTATACCCCTATCCAACATATAGGCGTATGGGCTTTTCTATTTGGGCCGGACTTGGCATATCTTTGGCTTTGAGCCTGAAACACAGACAATATTAGATTACAATCCAAGCCCGTTGAACCCGACTAGCCTATTACTTTATAAGACCCAATTTGACTTTATAAGACCGATAAAATTCTTGTTTGACTTAATATAATTAAGGCTAACAATCTCCCCTAATGTTGAGGTTACTTTCTTCAAACTCCTCCGTACCACCGATAACATTCTTGTAGGAGTTTGCTTTGTTTTATCTGGTCTTCCCTTGACGTTGAAGATATGACTATTTGACGTTTTATGCTTTGCCTTGTTTTTGTTCTTTGTCTTGTTGTAATGGCTTGTTTCATTCATTTCTTATGTGAGCTTAGACCTTGAGCCTTTATCTTTTTGACTTGAGTTCTTGAGACGTAATCTGGCATCATCTCCTTGATTTTGAATCATCTTGATTTGACTTCCTTGATCATCTTGTTCTCTTGACCAACATGCTCATACGTGTTACATTCTTGTTTGACATATATGATTATAAGTCTAACAATCTCCCCCAATTAACTATTCTTTATTTGATTATGAGGCTCTTTGATGGGGGGAAGATTAGAATCAACTATATTGCGTTGATGATTGAACTTTTGAAAGCTTGAAGTAAATGAGCATGTGGGTTTATGAAATCCGACATCGCTGAAATAAGCCTGCAAACCTTCATCGAGAACTTAAAATAAAAAGTTAGCAAATAAAAGGATGAATATGGCTTTTGTCCATTCACTTTGAGTTCAGTTACATTAAACCTTCTGGTTTCCCGATTTTAATAGTATAAATACTATAACATGTATCAGGTAGATTCAAAAGAATCACTTGACAGGGTTTTCCAGCTCAACGGAATGGAATTTCTAACACAGAAGTATTATATTCACCATCTTGCTAGTTCTCATTACCGGAACGTCTCAAAGCAGACAACACGGTAAGAGTGAATCAGATAGTTACTATCTTTCTGATTAAGTCATCAATTCATTTACTGGACCAAAATTGATATCCAGTTAACACAAGCTCGATTCATATAGAATCTTGTAAGTCACCTACCATGAAGCTTTTTGTATGTTGGGCTCAAGCAGATATCCCATTCTTTACTGTGAATACATTAAGTATCACTCGTAGTTCTGGCAAGATCTTAAGGATAAAGCGTAGGATCTTTGTTACAACTTGTGAACTTTATGGTGTTTTCAGCAAGAGTACTTGACATTGTGTCATAATGAGAATTATAATTTGATCTCTTCTTTCGCGCTAGACTCGATTAGTGCACTTTTGGTTTTTAGGTAATCGGAGGCTGGAGGCAACTGCACCATTAATATTCAACAATACTCGGAGTGAGATGTTTAATAATAATGTGTGGGTATGCACCGTGACAAATGAGACAAGTTTCTTTTGAGAGAAACCCGAATGGCTGGGAAGGGTTGTGCATTGCATCACTAGGTCCATGATGACTTTCTTCAATATCAACAATCATCATTGTGATTTAGACAAATTAATGTATAACCCGGACACATCCTCCTTAATAAGTGAGGCTACTTCTTAGACACATTATCCATACATTCCATTTTTAATTCTTCAACCCTTCAATTCTTACCAAACGTCATTACTAACACCTTGTTGTATTGTTACAAGTGTTACTCAATCTTAAGTCGCATCTTGCTCTTATATACATTCATCTCCAATCAACTAATGACTGCTATTTCTAACTATGGATTATCCTTGGTAATCCTCCGGATTCTTGGATGGATCGTAGGACTTATTCCTAACCTAACCACCTTAGACTTCAGAATCGTCGTAAAATTAATAGGTTGTTGGGTATAGGAGATCGAACCATAAAACCATTTTCGTGACATTGTTTTATTTTCAAATACTCCCCCTACACATTTGCTCCGATATTCAAAATTGTTTATGCACATGAAGGAAAAAAGGTTTGCACTTAGAGTCTAAACCATCACATTCTTCTATATCAGATTTTTAATTACAATTTCTCCCCTTATGTTTAAATAATAAAACACTTAGAATTTGAAATACCATTGAATAAAAAATTGACAGAAAATTTCCATGGGGAGAAAAATTATACCACGATATGCATGAACTCATTTTTTAATTGCTCCCCTTTAACCAGTATTGTGGGATACTAATATTTATTAAATACTTGACATTAGAATGATAAATTGATTAGACACCATAAAATGTTGAAGACGGAGTGAGATGCCTTCTGAACAAAGTATATTATTAATTGACATTAAGTTTTTTAACATTTTAGATTTCACAAAATTGTTTAAAATTACATAAAATTGACATTACTGTAATGTAGCCAACACATTAAAAGGCTTTGGCTTTAAAAAGCTCCTCTCGCGAATTGATATCCACATAAAATGACAATGTACTTACTGCAATTTTTTAAAACTATTCGAGGAAGGGAGGGATAACACACAATTTATAACAACACCACTTTTTATGGAAAGAATACCAAACTTATATTGTGGACAAGTTTGACATTGAAAGTTCTTTAAAAATTATGTTCAACGATTTTTAAAAAAACACATGATAGAAGACTTCTCTTCTATTTTTAGAGTAAGCGCACTGAAGCGTACACTTCCCTATTACAGTTTGAGACCGAGTTATGCACTAAAATGTACATAAGTCATTAAGAAAATTTAGAAATGGAAACATGGTTTTGAAAGCTTTGAAATCTCTTGCTGAACTTCATTTACACACCCGAGTCGATGTAAATCAACATTCGTAGGTAAGTAAATGTTATCGATTCTAAGAGACAAAGTCAGAGAAGATTCTTTTTGGTATTTTTGAAATTTTTTTGATTTTATATTTTGTTTTTCTAGGTTTTATATTTTTCTATTTTCTTTTTCAAATTTTTTTATAAATCAAAAATAAAGAGAGAATAAAAATATTTACAAATCGAAGTTTCCATTACGTGACATTGTAGCAAGAGTTGAAGTGGATTTTTAAAAAGTAGAACAGGTTGTGATTGACGTGTAATTGATAGCATCAGTAGTATTGACAACGGAAGACTTATAAAACACGCTTGATTTTCTCCATTGAAATATTCATCGAACAAAGGACCGAATAGCAAATCCAGATCATTTAACGTTGTTACTGTCTCAGCTTCTTGATGAACTTCTGTTGAACATTGTGGTGCGAGGCTTGAACCGTTTTGTTCAAACATCGTTTGACATTTAGGTTCAGGCTTGATCTTGTTGTAATCAAACGTCATTTTTCTGTATCATCATCTGTGAATCCACGTTGATAATGGTTTTTGAGATATCAGCTTTTTCAGCAACCATACTCTGAGATTTTCCTTGTTGACATTACATAAGGTACCTGCACTTAAATCAAGACTTTGTCCTTCTGAACATTTGTTGATGTCACTTGCAACTACATCAGAGTTTGTTTGCATTCATAAATATTAAGGATATCTACATTTGAACCATTTGGGGGTTCACTGTCAACCTTGCTCGTACAAGAGTCGAATAACTTTCATGTAGGAATCCATCTAATACCAACATTTTTAAAAATTATACCCGTGGGTTTCCACCTAAGATCAGATCTAGGAGATATTTTCTTATACACCGCGAAAGTCTTATTGGGAGAAAACCTATGTCCTGTAAATATCTGCTTACTAGGTTTTTGGGTATGACTCTTTGTGAGTCTACGTGTTTGTACTGAATTTGGTCCTTTTGGAAATTGAATCTTAGCACGTGAGTTTACTCATCTTCAAGATTTTGTTAAACAAACATCATGATTAGCATAAAAGAAAATCATATCTCACATGTTGGAACAACAATTTTTTTAGCAATCTGAGAAAGAACTAGGTGTGAAGTGGACTCGACCTCTATAGCGTGATCTGCTGGTCACAGCCACTCCACCGTAACGCGAGTATACATCTTAGATACACGCAAACTCCTATGATGTTTTGATTGTTGCTCCTAGGTTTTGGTTTGCAAACATCACAGTGCTTTGAAATCTACAGAAGTAGTCACTAGTTGTTGAGTTCCCATCATCCTTTGCTACATGTATCTTAAACTTTAGGCTCCCATCTAGATATTGATTATGACACAATGTCATTTGATACTCTTGGCATGTTCTTAGTAATATTCCATAGATGTGCTAGATGCAATCATGTGATCAGGTTTTGAAAGGCAGAATCTGTTTTCTTAGCAAATAATGTTTGAGTGGACTGTTTTGACAAATTCTTATTTACATCAACTTGGTAGGGCAAAACGTTGTTTTTTGACATTTGAGCCCTTTCATATTTAAACGCATTCGGTTGTCTAACAACTGATTGGTTTCTTAGTGATGGTAAAACCGGTTTCCCCAAGACTGATGTTTTATCAAACTTAGTATCGTACATTATATCCTTTTAACTTCCTAAGTCATTTTTTATAGAAGCATTTGCAAAAACCTTTTCTAATACTAGCTTTTAATTCACATTATTAGCAATCCAAAGATTTTTGTCTGTTTGTAGTTTAGATCAGCATAATTTTAATAGAATCATACAAATCTTTGTAATGCTATTTCAAAGTCACATTTTCCTTACGTAATTTAGCCACACTATGTTCTAATTCGATGTTCATTGTTTCAAGTACATCAATTTCTTTTCAATTTGGCCTTTATTACGTATCATTTCAAAATTTGACCATGTTGCCCTGATTTTAAAGCTTGATTTTGATATTTAAGTTCGAGAGCAATACAATGTGCTTCCATTCTTGAAAAATCTTTTTGAAATTGGGCAACAATCTTTTTGAGTAAAATATTCTCAGACTCGAGTGATTGTTTTGAGTATTCAGTTGTTTGGTTATCAGGTGATGAATCAAGCATAGGACTTTTAACTTGACATTTTTTAGGATACTGGTCAACCCTACCTTCATTAATGATTTTAGGTTGCTCAGTATGTTGTTGTTCGATAGCAAAGATATTACATCCATCAGTCAATTGTACCTCAGCCATTGGCTCTTCGTCATATATGGGTCTGATATCTGCATCATCAACATCTGTATCAAATCCGCGTAACCTACTGTTGTCCATCTGCACTGTTAGTATGTCCTTGATGCTTCGGTGTCAACCAAATCAGCATCTAATGCATTACCCTATCAATCTACTCTCTTGCATCTGTATTTGTCTTTGATTCACCCTTCTTTCATACTGTCCTTATGATGACTGTGTTCTTTCAGCAACGTACTTTCTTAACAGTTACCCAGCGTTGAGTAGTGTAACTTTGAAGTGTTGAACCTCGATCCCCAGTGTATCCAACAAAGTACGTGTGTGTCAATTTGACTGTCATCATCCAATGTAAACTTTGAATCGTGATCTTTAATAGAACTGGTGTTTACCACCCAAAAGGCTGTCATGATCCATCTCTTTGAACTTCATCTTTGTCAAGTTCTTATGTAGATGATCCACTTGAGGAGCATTGTATCTTGAGTGAAAGTATCAATATCTTGACCAAGTGGAGGACATGAATGCCTGTTTTTGAATCTATGGTCGATGCGAGTGCCTTTTAAGTCATCTTTTGAAAGAACTTGAAGGGAAAATGAGAGATCAAAAATATGCCATGCATCTTTCTTTTGCTTTTGACATCTTGTATTTGATTGCATGCACATCTTTTGTTTCAGAATTCAAGCTGCATTCCTTTACTAATTTGCTAGATGCAGTCTCTAAATTACTGTCTTCTTTCTCAGAACAAGTGTTTTGTATGAAAACTAAATCAACTTTCAATGAATCAACATTCAATGCTAGAATTGGATTTGAATGATCTTCTTATGTTTGCATCAACTTCTTTTGTTTCAACAATTGTGGAGTTCGTTGTTGATGAAGAATTAACTCAAGCATGTATTTCCCGAGGGAATCCATGTTAAAGATCATTGCATCGTAAAATGATTAAGCATCATATGTTGTACAATTCTGCATACGCGCTTTGATTTCTGAACTGAAAGCATTTTCAAATGTTGTTCTGAGTTTTGTCAAAGTAGTCTATACAATCCAGTCCTGAGTAATTATTTCTTGGAAAAGATGATTTTCTAGTAAATCCAAGTCTTGAGAGAATGTTCTATTGAAGATAGGCATGTTACCAAAATCTTTTAAAGTTTCTATGAGAAACTTGAGTTGTGACTGAATTGCTCGAAGACTGTTCATGCAGTTAATTCTTGAAAGTTGTGTCTTCTCTTGAAATTTAGAAGTTGAAAACGAAGAAACTATGTCATTCTGAAGAACACTTGATGTTTGAGTTGGCAAATTAGTATTTGACATTTTGATGAAGTTGTGAATGGATATCGGATCTTAAGTGTTATGAAGTGTTGATTGTATTGTGGTGTTAGAGAATGCAATTATCTCTCACACAGATTTACAACTCTAAGATTAACAACCGATAAGAAAGGATTACCTTGTCGGGAAATTTACAAAATCAATAGAAACCCGTGAAAATTAAAATTGACAAATATTCGGGATGAGGGATTGCATATTTCGCTTGGCTAAAAGTTGCATCTTTCGCTTGAATAATCAATACTTGTTTCGCTTGAAAAATCAGTACATATTTCGCTTCAGAAATTGCACATTTCGCTTGACTATTCAAAACATATTTCGCTTGAAAAATCTAAACATATTTCGCTTGAAAAGTCAAAACATATTTCGCTTGACAATTAACCTGCATATTTCGCTTGTCTTTAACATATTTCGCTTGGCAGATAAACTTGCATATTTCGCTTAAACATTCAACATATTTCGCTTCATCTGTTTAACATATTTCGCTTGTCTTTAAACCTGCATGTTTCGCTTGACATTTAAACGTACATATTCCGCTTAAAATTTACACCTGCATATTTCTCTTACCCAGTGACATATTCCGCTTGAAGTCACTTTCGAGTGTGGACCACTTTTACTACCAAACAAGAAGTCCCTATCTTGTGAAGCTAAAAATGTGGATCTATGTTTCTTGTTTAGAACCGGTTGGGACCACAAATGGATAAGAAAAAAATCAAATAAGCTTCAAAATTAAGCAAGCAAATAAGCTTGAGATTAAGCTCGAAATAAGCTCAAAATAAGCTCGAAATTTAGCAAATAGAAAAATGAAGCAACAAGATTAGTACCACTAGATGATTTAGACCAAGTGTTGCAAGGTTTAAACAAAAGAAACCAATAAGCCCCCAAAAAATTTTGATTCGTGAGCTTATTATCCAAAATAAGCCACGAAAATTTTATTTTGAGCTTAATAAACAAGAAAATAAGCCGAAACTTATAAGCTTTATCAAGGAAAGAGTAAGATCAACAAACCAAAAGCCAAAAACCCTTTTTTGCCGTGGGTTTTTGAAACAAAATAAGCCACGAATTTGGCTTATTAAACCACGATTCCAACACTAAACACCCCTTGGCGAGTGATACCACATGTTATCCCACAATATAATCCAAACACAACAATAAGCAAACTCAAATAAGCCCTAGATAAGCCGAAAATAAGAAAGGAAGAAAAAGTGGATGAGATGAACTTGGAATGTTATATTAGAGAGAGAAAGTGGTGAGTTACAAGTGAGACAAATGCAACCAACACCCTCTCCATGTGTGGAGAGGGTTTCTTTTATACCCCTAGCCAACATATAGGCGTATGGGCTTTTCTACTTGGGTCGGGCTTGGCATATCTTGGGCTTTGAGCCCGAAACACGGACAATATTAGATTACAATCCAAGCCCGTTGAACCCGACTAGCCTATTACTTTACAAGACCCAGTTTGACTTTATAAGACCAATAACATTCTTGTTTGACTTAATATAATTAAGGCTAACAATGTAATATTCCGTTAAGGCAACGCACATGTAAGGTAGTATGAAGACTATTACAAGGCCCCTAAGAGTACATTACATGCATTAAAATATTTAAGAGTTGATCAACCATAGATGGGTACGGTAGTATTGGTGGCAGTTGGGATACTCACCTCCCGTTGGTTGAGTTTTCTTATAATAACAGTTAGCATAAGAGCATTAAGTGCGCACCTTTCAAGGCTCTGTACGGGCAAAAATGTAGATCCCTTGTAATATGGGCTGAAGTTAGGGAAAGTCAGCTTATTGGACCGGAGATTGTGTAGGAGACTACAGAAAAGATTATTCAGATTAAGGAAAGGTTGAAAACGGCAAGAAGTCACCAGAAAAGCTATGCTGATAAGGAAGCTTCTACCGAAAATCAAATCCACGCGTCCGAGAATGAAATGAACAGTTCCGAGAGCACAATAACGTCCAATATCTCGAAATCACAGCCAAATTCAATCTCGAAACCTCAATAGTACTTACCGAATTCGGAAACCACCAATTCTTGATTCTCGGTCGATCACAAACACGCACAAATCGAACACTCTACTTCTCTATTGGCGATTGATACCACTTGTTAGGTCACATGAATCTTGAATCAATCATATCAACATGCAAGCTTAGAGAGAATGAGAGAAAATGGAGGGAAAATTCAAATCTTATTTAGGAGGGAAATGAAAGTTGTTTACAAGAGCATCACCCTCTAATGAAGATTAGAGGGCTATTTATAGGCAAAGGGAGGGAGGCTTCCCTTCCTTATTTTTCTAATTTTACAATACTAGTCCCTAGACTTTGGATATTATGCTATTTCTTTCTTAAAGCATAATAAACCTTATTACAAGCTATATTAAACTAAACAAAATAAAGTCTAATAATAAAACCACATAATCGACACTTTTCATAATCCTAACAATCTCCCCCTAAGGGTCGATTATTCTGGGCGTTCCCTCCTTGGTCCTAGTGGTCTTCCATTCACGTACATCTCCCATCTTCTCATTTGATCTCGATACTTCAACCGAACTTCAATCTCTTCTTCAAACAACTTAAGAAACTCAAGTTCATCATTGGTAAGTTCTTTTTGCACATATCCATACTTGACATCATTATAATAACTCTTTAGACCTTCAAGCGTTCTTCTTAGTGTTGCATCACAAAACTTATGTATCTCTGAAGGTCTCATCACCCTTTTCTCTTTCTTGCTATTAGTGTAAATGATTCCATGTACAGGCTCATATACGATAGAAAACACATCACACTCTTCAATTCCTGGGAATGTAATTGTTGGTGCAGTGAGATTGATCTTCTGTTGATAGCTTTCAATTCCAAGTTGAAAATCGTGCACTCTTTCCCATATCACTGAACTTCTGATGAACACTGATAGAGACCATAGCAATCCTGTATCAGCATAATCAGGTACCTTGTTATTCATGATCAGCAGATACATATCTTCAATGTCATTCTTATTGAGGTTCTTGTAATCTGGCTCAGTTATTGACACTATGCAATCATTAGCTCTTCTTGCCACAATCTCTGTAATAAACTTATGTTCATGACCCAATTCCCAGAATGTCTTGATGACTTGAACGATCTTAGAGTTTGAATAGATCTCTTCCTTTGGTCTTCCAGGTTCTTTCTGTCTCCTTATGTAGAAGATCTTTGCATGAGGATTCTTCCAGTTTTCAACACCATATCTTGCATAAGGATTAAACTTCTTTATACACTTATTAACCCATCTGGAAGTCCGTTCTTCAATATCATCATCGTTGAAGACAATTGCTGGAAATTTATGAAGTGACAGAACAATCTTCTCAGGACCTGAATTCCCTTTCTTCAAATACAAAAGGTCTTGATTGATCAGAGATAGTGCTGGAGCTTCAGGATCTCTTTGACAGCTTTGAACTAATGGTGTGATCTTTCGTGGATGAGGAGATACAAGAATTTCCTTTCTGCTTTCCCAAACAATATCACTTTGCAAGAAATTCTTCATCTGATCAATGTGATACTGATGTTCATCTCCTGAAGTACATCTTTGTCTTAGCATCTCATCCGCCATCTTCTTTAACTTCACTTCATCAATTGTCAAAGATATCTCCTCCATGATGTCTTGTGATACTTGCTTAGTTGGAATCTCATCATCATCAGAAGCATAAGATTCAGTCCAGAAATCAAATTCATCATCTTGTTCTTGATTACCTGAAGTAGAAGGACCTGGTTCCTCTATATTTACTTGTCCAGACGATGACTCTCCAGATACATATGCTTCATACTCCGATGTCTTCTGCCTTTTTGCACTATTCTCCCCCTCAGGATGAGCATCATCATGAGGATCGTCCTGATCTCTTGGGCGAATGGCAGAAGGTCTACAAGCAGTATGTGGTACCTGTGTCTTCTCAAACTTCATCTGGAGAGCCAACCAGATTGCTATGTCTTGTTGTTGTAACAGAGGATCAGCCTTCATAGCAAGGTACAATTGATGTTGTTGTTCTGGAACAGAGGATGATTGAACTTGTGCCGGATGAACATGAAGAATATGACCTGACATATAACTGCGTACAGATGCATCAACTAAAGAAGGAATGGCATTGTCAATTGCATTTTGAATCTGTGAAGATATATGTGCCTGCATACGCCCACGTTCTTGCAAGATAGCTTTAGAGATTAATCGTTCAGTTTCTTCTTTAGTCGTTTTCCTTTCCATTATCAACCCTTTTGCAAGATAAACAGGAACTTGATCTCGAACTTGCGCAGGAACTTCCTTCTCAACTTGCTCCGTTACTTTTTCTTTTACCAACGAGGGTAGCGTTTCCATCATGACATCATGAAGATTATTAGCAAGTTGATCACTTGATTTCCGTGGCATGAACCTTTTCTTGAGATGTGCAAATAAGTAACCATATCGTCCTTGTAATTCATGAAAGAAAGTCTTGTATCTCTTGAATTGATTTGGTTTTGCCTTGATCAATGACAGAAGACGATTGGTTTTTGTGATCTTTGAGACAGATGATCCTGATGATGGTGTAGAATGAGTAACCGTCAATTCCTAGAGTTTCTCTGTATCTCGGTATCCGGCAAGATCACTAAAGTAGAGAGATTCCTAGGTGATCTAGTTGGTGAGGGAACTTGTGAAATCCTAGTCTCCTCTACATTCTTCCCTTTCACCCTTCTCCTTAATTCAAACACTTCATCAATTATTTCATCTTCTTCATCATCAACATTTACAGGTGTAACAATATTGCTAACATCTACCATTGGAGTAGTCTCTTCCTCCTTTTCCTGAACAATCTCCACCTCCGAACTTTCCTTATCACTCCTAGGCTCTAACCTAGTGCCAGGGAATAGATGATTCATCATGCCTAGGGGGTGAACTATCATTAACATTCTCAGTATCTTCAACAAGCTTCTCAATCTCCTCAGTTGCCAAGTGTTCGTATACCAGTGCCACATTTTCTCTTGCTTCTTGTTCTTTAAGACTCTTGTGCTAATCAAGACTTACTTGAATCATGTCTTATAAAATCATCTCATCAGCTTTTTCTGTTGATGATACTGGAACAGGTGGTGTTAGTCATGCAGATTGCCTTGACGGTAATTGAAAACGGATCATAGTTGATCGTTTTGGAACACTTGACTCAGCTGTCTCCGTAGCAGGGTTGTGCCTAGGGGAGGGCGCTAGTGTCCTAATGCGTTCCCTGGGTAGACTCATTCGGTTGTGACTGAGTCAGAGGAACACTAGCCCAAACACCTCTGCATACATCTTATAATGCTCCGTAAGCTTCATCTCATTTGTGATCATCTATGATGGTATCCACATCCCAACCTTGTTCTTGTTTCTTCCTGAATTGAAGATATTCTTCATAATATCATCATCTTGAAGATTGTGATAAGCATCTCGACACTGCCTGAAATGTCAGGAAATATAGTCATATAATGACTGATGATGATCGTTCCGTAAATCGTGGGTATGGGATCGAAGTGGCAGGATGATGAAGGCTAGATAGTAAATGCCTTCCCCCACATTAAAACTCTGCATAATCCACATGAATGTTATGACAAAAGCAGTATATACATTTGCATATCTTCTACAAACGGCCGTGTTGGTCCCATCTCCCGTAACGCGTGTAGTCAAGCACTTGGAGTAATATCTTGTATAATGTCTGCCAAGGCAGTAGAAGAACCAAACAGAATATCTGAAATAGAACAGTAGTGAGTTCATTGTAAATCCCAACACTTGTTTGTAAAATGGAACCATATCAGAGAATGATGGTAGTGGCATAAACGAAGCATGATTGTTATTCATTTGCTTTGGAATATGAAAGATTGTTCTTGAAGTCATACCAGAGTAAGTGTAAGCTCTTGTTCTATCCAGCAAGAACTTTGAGTCGTTGCTTTGATCCTCTCTTTCAAATTATGCCAGAACAGTGCCATATAAATCCAAGTAACATATGCTAGAAGCTGCAATTTTTTGAAATCGTAACGAATGATGTCTTAATATATTCATCAAATCTTGCTCTCTGAAGGACATTGCCACATTCTTCCAAGTCCAACCTTCTTGTTTTGCATCCATAAGGTCATATCGCTTGTTTGGGGACACAGTTTCATCTGGATAAAACACATCTGCATGTTTGTTGTAAGCCAATGATGATAACTGAATGAATACAATTGAGGTGTTAGGAAACAAATAATTCTTTTGACATTTTTGTCTTTTTCCTCTCTGTCTGTTTTTATATGTTCTGGCAATTCTTTTTGAACATATCTTTTGATAAGGTTTCTTTGTCTCCATGTGCTACGCTCTTGCTTATTTTCTAGCACATTTTTACACATACTTTATTCGAATTATTATTTTGATTTACCATTTTTTGTGTGTTCTGCCATTTCTTTTTTGAACACACTTTTGATTTGCTTTTTCGCGTATGGATTTAGCTCTCTCTTTCTGTTTTTAGAATATCCTCACCAGAAATTCTTTGTGACATGATACTCTATCAAGAAGAATGATGATTTCTCTTTTGATTTGGATTAAGACACATTTATGAAAAATTCAAGAGAAATCATTCAACTTCTTAAAATTGTTTTAAGAAATACTATCATTTTGACACAATAACAGATTTTGAGAACTTTTTCAACAATCATGTGACAAAACTTTTCATGATGTTGATAATATTGAATTATGTAATCACAAACCCACAACTGAATGGACACTAAGTCACTCACTCCTCATTCTGTTCATTGCAGAAACGGCCGTCGTCCGGACAAACTGAGTCCACTTAAACAAATTGAATATGTGAAATTAACATATTCAAGTTGTTAAAAACTTTTGATTCTTTCACATTTGATTATGAAGCCTAAACCAGGAATACAAACACATCTAATTTAATAATTGAATGGACACTAAGTCACTCACTCCTCATTCTGTTCAATGCAGATTACGGTCAAAACCGGACATAACTTAGTCCACTTAAACAATTACGAATAGACATATATGATCCATATCATAGACTTCATGAAAACTTGTTTCTTTGCCAAAATTATTTGTCAGATTTTTAGCACACTAGAAACTGATCGTTTTGTTTTTCACAAACATTCACACAATAAGCATTACAATCATGAATCAACAACATTATTACATATACAAAACACTTTCTCCACAAAACTTACATAACAATAAACTGATTTTTCAACCATAGACCTATACTGACTTTTGACTTATGTGACTACCGGAGTTTACCCAGTGACCTGACCGATTTTGACAATTAGACATTTTAACTGAGTTTCAAAAATAATGACTTTTATTACCATAAACTCAATATCATCTAAGTGTTTAAATCATTGACAGATTATAACCTAAGCACAAAGAACTAAACTCGGTAAAATAACAGATTCGGTAATGTACTACCGAGTTTAATCAAAACTCAATCCTAACCATTATATGATCATTTTATCGCCTTAAGTCACTTTTTACACTAAATCTAAGCCTAAGATTATGCGCAGAATATCATAAGCTACAAAACATTATCATAACACAAACTCGGTAAACCTCATTTTTACCGAGTTCAAACTCGGTAATCCCAAATTACTCAAAAACACCTAAGACATATTTATCCACTTACATTTGAGTAAGAAGTGAAATTACAATCGTTGTAATGAACTTAGATAGCGTAAACCAGATTTCTACTCAAACTCAGTAACAGGATTCGGTAAAAAATAAAAGTAAAAAATGAAATTCAAGTCCTTTATATAGCCACCGAAAACAGTTTGGAAAATTAACATTTTCAGTCCATATACTAACTTTTAAACCGAAAACTGTTTGAAAAAAATTATCACATCAGTCCCATGTACTTAGTATTTACACTGAAAAAAAAAAAATTGAAAACTTATCCACATTCAGTCCTTGTAACTTTAGCCATTTCCGAATTTTTTGTTTGTGAATTTACACAAACTCCCCCTTAAACAATGAATCTTTTCAAACACTCCCCCTTGAAATAACAATTATGTAAAATTCATAGTCCAAAAATGAAAAATTGTTACTTTTTCAACTAAAACTAAACAACCTCTATCCCCCTCGACAATATAACATTTCGCAAATTTTGTAGCCATCATGAGAGTTATTATCAAAAAGATGTTTGTGAATGAAAATTGTAAGAACTCCCCCTTGGATCATGATTCCGTATTTTGCAATGTAAAGGTTTTGTCAATAAGAAACCTTGGAATCCATAAACTAAAGATTGTAATTCTTTTTAAAGTTATTGTTTTTTTTAATAAAAAAAAAAAATTCTTTTTGTTTTGAAATATTTAGGTACCATGATTGCGATGTATCGATCTTTTTCCACAAGATATATTTGTCAACTTTCCAACTAAGATGGAGCCATGCTCTCATACCAATGCATGAACTAGATACTCAAAAGCGTTCTTTTGGAAGCGCCTTAGTAAATTAATCCGCAGTTGGTACTGTTTTTCCGACAAAGTAAATTTCCATCAGTACCCCTCTCAACGTGTTCTTTAATAAAATGATACCGAGGATGTCATAGTGCTTTGTCTAGAATGTGGACTGGAATTGCAAAAATAGCTTGGCACTCTTGGAATCACAATTACATCGGAATCCGGATAGTATTTAAATCCATAGTCAAGCAGTTGAGTACGCATCCATATCACTTGAGCACATCATGCAGACAATGAAACATATTCAGCTTCTGCAGTAGACATCGCAGTACAATCTTGTTTCTTTGAACTCCAACTCATGAGCTTTCCACCTAAAAATTGCAATCCTCCTGATGTGCTTTTACAATCATCTTTACAACCTGCATGGTCCGCATCTGAATAGGCAATTAGTTCAAAAACCATAATCCTTTGGATACCATAGGCCCATGTTATAGGACTGTCTTAGGTACCGTACGACCTTTGAACCTCATTGAGGTATTTAAACCGTAGGCGTTGCTTGATAAGCGTGCACATGACAAAAGTAGCAAAGGCTATGTTCTGGTCCGACTTGGCTGTAGATTACATAAAGCCCTCTTATCATACGACGATAAGTCGTTTAGAATCAGTGAGGAGTGGCCTTGTAAATCAGCAATCCGTCTCCTTTGCCATAAGTGTGCCTCATGGAGACACATTCATCTAGCCCAATGTTTTCTTTAACAACTCTATAGCATATTGAGCACTGACCTTAGAAATATGCCACGGGGAGATTGATGAACTTGAAGTCCAAGAAAGAATTTTAGTTCACCCATCATCGACATTTCAAAATTGTTTTCATTAAGTTTTGTAAATCTTTTTGAAAAATCTGGATTTGTTGATCCAAAAATAATGTCATCAACATATACTTTAACAAGTAATATGCTCCTCCCCCCCCCGAGACGCTATGTAAACAAAGTGGTGGGTCAATTATACCTTTTATTGAACCCGGTGTTCAATTATAAAAAAAGACAGTATTGGCAAACCATGCACGAGGTCTTGCTTAATGACCGTATAGATCTTTTTTTCAACCTGTTAGACGTGATTTGGGAAATTCAAAATCAATAAACCCTTCAGGTTTGGCTGACATAAACTTCTACTTGTTCAAAGGACCAATTGAGGAAAAGCCGTTTTGATATCCATTAGAAAGATAGTGGATATCATATGACAGCAAAGCAATGAGAACATTCCGAATCAGCCTCAAACGACAACAGGAGCAAATGGACTCCTCAAAAACAATGCCTACTTCTTCATATAACCTTTAGCCACAAGAGACGATGTTTTTTTCCGAACCACAATATTATTTTGCATCACAACTTATTCTTCCAAAGCCATGTAAGATCAATAACTTCTTTCCTCTGGTCGTGGGAACAATTCCCAACTAGAAAGTCTTTCAAATTGATTCAACCTCAACTTGCATGGACTTACTCCAACTATGATCAAGGCCATATCTTCTTGTTAGTTATTTTGTTCAAAAGTGCTAAACGGTTAATGCAATACATGCAGACCTCAGAATCGTAATTAGCCGTTGACGAGTCATAACAGGTTTGGATGGGGTCCCCAATACTTGGTCTAAGAGGATGAACTATTTCCAACTGTGAGTCGAGGTGTTGTACTTGATGGAAATTCTGCACATTTGATGGTTCGAGATTCGTTGTAGATGACTCAATTTCCTCATGATTCAGAGAATCATATGGAACAAACTGTGTATTACCATCAAAATCAGCAGAATCTTCTTGATTGAATTCATCAGACTCTTGTAAAGAGATTGGAGAAGTTTGTTCGTCCCAGTGTCAACAATGATTGAAGATGTAGAAGGTGAGTCTTCTTGATCGTGAAGTTTTTGTTATGGCAGTGGATTGATGGTATTATCAGAAGATTTCTGCTTAAATAAATCTTCAAACATTGGACATAACAAATTATCCCAAATCCTCTTTGGAAGGAGTATTCCATTAAGTCATTGATGAATTTTTGAATTATTAAATCGTTGAAGTTCAGGATTCTAAATAACTTGTTTCTGAACCTATTGGTTGTAGGGGTAGCTCATCAAACTTGACATGAATAGTCTCCATAATCCTTTTGGTGCGACGGTTTACAGAATCGACAACCTCCATTGATGGTTATTCCGAATAACCAATAAAGAACCCCAATGCTGCTTTAGGTTCATTTCCGCTTCCCAAGGATCATCATGGTCATGTTGTCAGATACACAATGACCAAACACATGAAAAATACTCAACGATTGGTCTTTCGTCCTCGTAACAGCTACATAAGGTGTTTTTTAATTGTGTCGTGTGTTTGATGAGGACCGGTTTGAGTTAAACATGCTGTAGCAACTAAGCAACTGCTTCAGCCAAAGAAATTCAAGGTAACCTCGCAAAAATAAGTCATAGTGCGAGCAGCCTCAACCATAGTATCACCGATATACTCGTTCTACACTCCATTTTGCTGAGGTGTGCGAGCAATTGAAAATTGTTGCATAATACCTAACTTTTCATAATAAGCTTTGAGAGTTGCATTCTTGAATTCAGTGCCATTATCAGTCCGAATCTTGCAAACTTTGGCTTTGTAATTCAATTGAGCTTGAGCAATGAATTTCTTGATGATCTCTGGAGTTTCGTCTTTCGAACGAAGAAAATAAACCCACGTGAATCTAGAAAAATCATCCACTATCACAAGAATATACTTCTTTCTATTGACCGAAGCTACTCTCATTGGACCGCACAAATCCATATGAAGTAATTCCAATTTGGAGTAATCACTTGGAATCAATTTAGGTGGATGAGAAGCTTTCTTGCTTTTTCCTCTTTCACAAGCAGAACAAAGATGATCTTTTCCATATTTGAACTTTGGTAAACCGTCAACCAAGTCAAGTTTGGTAAGATCGTTTATGGTGCCAAAATTTAAAGATGTGTCCAGTCGTCGTATGCCATAAACCCATAACTTTGTATGAAGATGCTTTGGACCATTAGACAAATGGTGAAGAAGCATGCCAGTCTGAAATGGAGATAGTATATAAATTCGAATCGCGTCCGCCTATGAGCAAATCATCTCCTTCCAGATTTCGAACATAACATGTTTTAGAACGAAAAGCCACTTCCAAATCTCCATCACAAAATTGTCCAACACAAAAATAGATTGTGTCCAAGACCTTCAACATAATATACATAACAAATAGTGATATTGCCATGTATATAATCACCATAGCCTGTAATAGCTACAAAGTTGTCATTTCCAAAGTGAACGGTTCCCATGAACTTTTTAACAAAGTTTCTCAATAGTGAATGATCACCCGTCATATGCTTTGAACAACCACTGTCAACAACCCATAGAACGATCTGGACTACCTGCAACACAAGAAGAAACAACACATTGGACAACTGGGCAATTTGACTATCCATCTGCTTAACTGAAATTATTGGTTTTCGTATTTCGAATTTAGTATACATGTGGCTTTTTGGTGTTGAACATGTGTCCCATAAAACATTGGTTGTGATTCAAAACCATTTTTGCCATAATCTACTTGGTTCTAATCTTGTTTAGCATGAATGGGCTTAAGGTTTTATTCACGCATGTTACTTTCCTTTTTCTTTAAACGCACTAGACTCCAATCTCTCGCTTTTGATGCACTTGTTTCATCAATCCTAAAGATTTTGAACTACAAAAGTAGTATCTAAAGTCTAGATTGTTTGCGTTCCTCAGAAGAACCCTAGTCTTAGGAGCTACAAAAGTAGTTTCAAAAGATTTTGGTATCCTATAATTAACAGAGAAGGTTCTACGAGCATTCGAACGCACATTCAATTTATGCTTAGCAACACATTTATCATGACAAGGAATAAGCACACTTTGCATACAAGAAACACCATAACTAAAGTTTTGCTTGTAGAAGCTTTGCAACAGGCAACATCAATTACATCTCCTTGTTTGACACAAACTTTTAGCAAATGTAATATCTGTTTGCTTATTTTCCTAACAAAAAAAACTGCTTCTTCTTTTGCTTCATTCTTAGAGACATCTAAAGACACTGGAACCTTGACATGTGAATTCTCTACTCTTTAGGTCTTCAAGCAATAGATTTATCATTCATGTCCTGTAGAAGAATAACACATTTTTTTAAATCTTGTTTGTTTGTGATTCTTGTTGTGTGACAACTCTGTACATTAAGGGCTAATGACATTTGTGTTTTTGATGTGTCCCCTGGTTTTGATTGTTATGTTGAAGTCTGAAAAGTGGAACTGGTTTTGACTCAACATGTTTTTCTTTTGTTTTAAAACAACCATCTGCTTTATGAGAAGCATTTATTTAAGGGTGTGACAACAAAGAAAGATTGAGAACCATGTGTCTGTTCAACTTAGTATTTCACAATTTACCAATTTTCACCATTTTTCATTCTAGCTTTCAACTCAGATATGGTAACTAAAAGATTCTGATTCTCAACACGAATAGCACCATATGCATAAGTTTTCTCAGAGACATGAGCAATTAACTCATCCATTTCCTTTTGAGTTTGAGACCCATGTCTTTTTTTAATTGAATCAGAAAAGCTTTTTATATTTCCATTTTGGCATTGATCTCGTTCTTTTATCAAAGATTGTACTTTAAAATCCAAAGACACGTTCTCATCCTCAAGTTTCTGTATTCTAGAAATCCAAGAGAAATCAAGAGGTTTTGAGTTTTTATTCTTCGAAGAATCCCATTTATGTTTTTCTTTTTCATGTTGCAATTTTAACTCAAAATCAACACTTTGTTTTTCACATCTTTTGAACTTCTTTCTCAAGAATTTTTATCTGCTGTTCAGAACCCTCTTGATTTCTAAAATTATCTTTTTGACTTGTTCATGTTCATGCCATGTAAGACTTATCAACAACCATTCTGGATTAACAACACACATAGCTCAATAACATGTGTGTTTTAAACCATGAATGTGTTTATAAGTCCTTACATGATTGAACATTAACAAGTCAAAAAGAAATCTTTAGAAAATTCAAGAGGGTTTGAAAAGCAAGAATAAAAATTCTGTGAGAAATGTTCAAAGATGTGAATAAACAAAAGTGTTGATTTTGAGTCAAAATTGCAACAAGAAAAAGAAAAAAAATGGGATTCTTCTAATAAAAACTCAAAACCTCTTGATTTCTCTTGGATTTCTAGAATACAGAAACTTGAGGATGAGAACGTGTCTTTGGATTTTAAAGTACAATCTTTGATAAAAGAACGAGATAATGCCAAAATGGAATATAAAAAGCTTTTCGATTCAATAAAAAAGACACGGTCTCAAACTCAAAAGGAAATGGATGAGTTAATTGCTCATGTCTCTGAGAAAACTTATGCATATGGTGCTATTCGTGCTGAGAATCAAAATCTTTTTGTTACCATATCTTGAGTAGAAAGCTATAATAAAAAATTGTGAAAATGGTAAATCTTGAATACTAAGTTTGACAAACACATGTTCTCAATCTTTTCATTTTGTCACCCCCTAAATAAAAATGCTTTCTCAAAAGTCAAGATGGTAGTTTTTAAAAACAAAAGAAAACCATGTTGAGTCAAAAACAGTCACACTACAGACTTCACATAACAAACAAACAGGGACACATCAAAACACAAATGTCATTAGCCATGGAATGTACAGAGTTGTCACACAACAAGAATCACAAACAAACAAGACTAAAAATGTGTTATCTTCTACAGGAATGAATGCTACATCTAGTGTTAGGAGCCATAGATAGAGAATCCACATGTCAAGACCAGTGTCTTAGATGACTCTAAGAATGAAGCAAAAAAGAAGCCAGTTTAGGTTTATGAAAATAAGCAAACAATAATACATTTGCTAAAGTTTGTGTCAAAACAAGGAGAAAGTAAATTGATGTTGCTGTTGCAAACGCTTCTAAAAAAAACTTTGTTATGTGTTTCTTGTATGCAAGTGGCTTATTCCTTGTCATGATAAATGTGTTGCTAAGCATAAACTGAATTGTGCTTCGAAATGCTCGTATAAACCCATCTCTGTTAATTCTAGGATACCAAAATCTTCTGAAACTACTTTGTAGCTCCTAAGACTAGGTTTTCTGAGAAAGCAACACAATCTAAGACTTTAGATACTACTTTTTGTAGCTTCCAAATCTAAGATTGATGGAAACAAGTGCATTCAAAAGCTAGAGAATAAGGTTTCTTGAGTGCTTTAAGAAAAAGGAAACAGGTAACATGCGTGATAAACCATTAACCCATTCATGCTAAACAATATTCGACAAGTAGATATATGGAAAAATGGTTTGAGAATCCAACAACCAAATTGTTATATGAGAACACATGTTAACACAAAGCCACATGCTCATACTAATCCTTCGAATACAAACCAACTGTTTCAGTTAAGAGATGGATAGTCAAATTCCCAGTTGTCCATGTGTTGTTTCTTCTTGAGTTGCAGGTAGTCCCAGATCGTTCTAATGGGATTGTTGATAGTGGTTGTTCACAAGCATAGGACGGGTGATCTTCAACTATTGAGAAACTTCGTTGAAAAAGTTCATGGGGAACCGATCACTTTGGAAAGACAACTTGCAGCTATTACCTGCTATGGTGAATATATACATGACAATATCACTATTTTAGTTGATGTAAGTATTATGTTGAAGGACTTGGACACAATCTATTTAGTGGTTGGACAATTTTGTAGATGAGAATTGGAAGTGGCTTTTCTTCAAATACATGTTATGTTCGAAATCTGGAAGGAGATGATTTGCTCATAGGCGGACGCGATTCAAATTTATATACTATCTCCATTTCAGACATGGCTGCTTCTTCACCCATTTGTCTAATGTCCAAAGCAACTTCAACAAAGTTATGGTTATGGCATCGACGACTGACACATCTTAATTTTTTGGCACCATAAACGATCTTACCAAACTTGACTTGGTTGACGGTTTACCAAAGTTCAAATATGGAAAAGATCATCTTTGTTCTGCTTGTGAAAGAGGAAAAAGCAAGAAAGCTCTCCTTCCGACCTAAATTGATTCCCAAGATGAAATTACTCCAAAATTAGAATTATTCATATTGATTATTGTGCTGACCAATGAAGTAGCTTCGTTGCAATGGGAAAGAAGTATATTCTTGTGATAGTGGATGATTTTTCTAGATTCACGTGGGTTTATTTTCTTCGTTCAAAAGATGAAACTCTAGAGATCATCAAGAAATTCATTGCTCAAGCTCAATTGAATTACAAAGCCAAAGTTTGCAAGATTCGGACTGATAATGGCACTGAATTCAAGAATGCAACTCTCAAAGCTTAATATTTATAAGTTAGGTATTAATGCAACAATTTCAATTGCTCGCACACCTCAGCAAAATGGAGTAGTAGAACGACGTAATCGTACTCTAGTTGAGGCTGCTCGCACAATGCTTATTTTTTCAAGGTTACCTGAATTTCTTTGGGCTGAAGCAGTTGCTACAGCATGTTTTACTCAAAACCGGTCAATAATCAACACACGACACAATAAAACACCTTATGAGCTGTTACGCAGACGAAAAGCCCAACGTTAGTATTTTCAATGGTGTTATGTGCTCATTGTGTTATCTGACAAATGACCGTGATGATCTTGGGAAAATGAAACCTAAAGCAGACATTCGGGTTTTTATTGGTTATTTGGAAACATCAAGAGGTTTTCGGATCTATAACCGTCGCACCAAAAGGATTATGGAGACTATCCATGTCAAGTCTGATGATCTTACAACAATAGCTTCTGAACACGATTTTTAGAACCTTAGAACTTCCACACTAATTAATAATCAAAATTCCATCAAATGACTTTAATGAAAACTCCTTTCAAAAGGAGATTTGTAATAAATTTTATGTCGTGTCCAATTTGTTGAAGATTATTTTGAGCATTAATCTTCTGATGACAACCATCAATCCAACTGGCATACAAACTCACGATCAAGAAACTCACCCTTCTACATCTTCAATCATAGTTGACCACACATGTAGGCTCATCCTGTTTGTCACAACATCTGACGAACAAACTCTCAATCTCTTTACAAGAGTCTGATGAATTCAATCAAGAAGATTCTGCTGATTTTGATGGTAATACACAGTTTGTTCCATATGATTCTCTGAATCATGAGGAAATTGAGTCATCTACAACGAATCTCGAACCAAATTTTCTTTTATCATTTAGGATTTATAAAAATTAAATTTGCATTTGTAGGGTTAAATTTGTAGAATTTAGTTTTTTAAAGAACGGGATTTGAATCCCGTTATCGTTTTTATTGTTTTAGCCTTAATTGCTTTCGTTTTAGGTTTGCCTTTACTTGTCTTTGCATATTATTAGTAGAAATAGAATCCAAAATCAAATATTGACCATTCAAATGCGCGATTACAAACGTAACCGATTTTTAAATTCGCACCTCATCGGGAAACGAACCGGGAAGGTTTTTTTAGGGATTTTACTTTGGTCAAAAGTAATTTCCTTTTAAAAAGCCTCTTGGAATACTACTTCTCTTACTATTATTGATATTCATTATATATATTTATATTTATATTATATATATATATATATATATAGTAAGAAATCTTTAAATCACTCGTCTTGAGGCTGTTAGAATGTTTATTGCTTATGTTGCACATGAGAATATCATCATCTTTCAGATGGACGTCAAAACGGCTTTTCTCAATGGTCCATTGAAAGAGGAGGTTCATATCAGCCAACCTGAAGGGTTTATTGATCCAGAATTCCCAGATTACGTCTACAGGCTGAAAAAAGCTCTATACGGTCTTAAGCAAGCACCTCATGCATGGTATGACAAATTGTCTTCTTTCCTAAATTCAACATGGGTTCATTAAAGGTATTGTTGACCCAACTTTGTTCACACGACGTCATGGGGAAGACATATTACGTGTTCAAGTATATGTTGACGACATTATTTTTGGATCAACAAATCCAGATTTTTCAAAACGTTTTGCGAATCTAATGAAAAATAATTTTGAAATGTCGATGATGGGTGAACTAAAGTTCTTTCTTGGACTTCAAGTTCATCAATCTCCCCGTGGCATATTCATAAGTCAGTCACAATATGCGATCGAGTTGTTAAAGAAACATGGTCTGGATGAGTGTGTCTCAATGAGCACACCTATGGCAACTGAGAGACTGGATGCTGATTTACAAGGCACTCCTACTGATCAAACGACTTATCGTCGTATGATAGGAGGGCTAATGTACCTAACAGCCAGTCGTCCAGACATTGCTTATGCTACTTTTGTATGTGCTCGTTATCAAGCACGTCCTACGGTCAAACACCTCAAAGAGGTTAAACGGATCTTTCGGTACCTAAGACAGTCCTATAACATGGGCCTATGGTATCCGAAGGATTCTGGATTTGAACTAATTGCATATTCAGATGCGGATCATGCAGGATGTAAAGATGACTGTAAAAGCACATCAGGAGGATTGCAATTTCTAGGTGAAAAGCTCGTGAGCTGGAGTTCAAAGAAACAAGATTGTACTGCAATGTCTACTGCTGAGGCTGAATATGTTTCCTTGTCTGCATGTTGTGCACAAGTCATTTGGATGCGTACACAACTGCTAGACTATGGATACAAATACAACCGGATTCCGATGTATTGTGATTCCAAGAGTGCCATTGCTATCTCATGCAATCC
Organism: Tanacetum coccineum; assembly: GCA_026074375.1. Taxonomy (NCBI): domain Eukaryota; kingdom Viridiplantae; phylum Streptophyta; class Magnoliopsida; order Asterales; family Asteraceae; genus Tanacetum; species Tanacetum coccineum. The sequence goes on from BQNB010001138.1 coordinate 71,384, forward strand.
GGTCCAGCATTCAAAGACAAAGCACATAGACATCCGGTATCATTTTATTAAGGAACATGTTGAGAAGGGTACTGTGGAACTTTACTTTGTCGGAACAGAATACCAACTTGCGGATCTATTTACTAAAGCTCTTCCTAAAGAACGCTTTGAGTATTTGGTTCATCGCATTGGTATGAGATGTATGACTCCAACTCAGTTGGAAAGTCTGACAAAGTTATCTTCTTGAAAAGATCATACATCAAAAACATGTAAATAAATTTTCCAAAAACAAAAGAAAAAATTGAAAAAATACAAAATTACAAAAAGATTTGTCATATTTTTCAAAATTAAAAATCAAATACAAAAATAAAAAATAGAAAAGCTCAAAAACATAATTTAAAGATCACATGATCAGATTCATGATTCCAAATTTTTTATATATAAAAAGCTTTCGATTGGACAAACGGGATCATAATCTGAGGGGGAGTAATTGAAAATTTTTCATTCATATACATCATTTCAGAAATAAAATAAAAACAATGATCTCTCAAATGAACTGACTTTGAAAAATGATATATTTTCAAGGGGGAGTTTTTATTTTAAAAGTTTTAATTTTGAACTTTGAAAAACAAAAATCTTCATTTTTCGGACTAAGTGTTTAGCATGATTTCATTCCAAGGGGGAGTTTTTGATAACATTGGTCAACTTATCATTACTCGAGGGGGAGTTTTTGAAAATTTAAAACAAAATTCAGAAAATAAAAGAGATAACTTGAAAAGGAAAACTACAGGGGCTGAAAGTGTCATCTCTCAAAACTTGATACTCGATTGCTATAAAAGGAGGAAATTTTTTCTTTTTTCTTTTTATTTTCACCGAGTCAAATAACCGAGTTTAAGAAGAATATCAAAGCACGTTTTCCGAGCTCATTACAGCGATTACAACTTCTTTTCTTTCTCAAACGTAAGTGGATATGAGTTTTGATTCAGATCTAAGATGTTTTGAATTATCGAGTTTAAACTCGGTAAGATTCAGGGATTACCGAATTTGGGAGTTATCAAACTTTTGATAATTGATTAGATCAAGGACGATAAAAATGAATGATTGTGTGGAAATAACTGAAACATAGCTGAGACAAAGTCTAAAAACATTAATTCGATGCAGAAATAGAAACTCGGAAAAGATTGGTGTTTATCGAGTTTGATTTGTTGTACAATTTTTGGAGTCTAAGACAACATAAAGGAATCGAGTTTAATTTTTCATAAGTTAAAAGGATTCATCTTTTATCTATATTGTGAAACTCAGTAAATGTCAAAAAGTCAAACTCGGTAGTGTCAAAAAGTCAAATTCGGTAATGTCAAAAAGTCAAAATCATTTGTGAATAAGTGAATTTGTTTTAATTGTCTACTGAATTTTATGTGTTCATGATTTCTGCATGCTTATGATGATTAATGCTCGAATGTCTGTGGAACAAAAAGATCAGTCTCTCATGTGTTTTGAAAACATCAAATGATTGTGAAAAAGAAATCAAGTTTTAATGAATTCTAAGCTTTGGGTCAAATATGTCTATTCATAATTGTTTAAGTGGTCTAAGTCATGTCCGGTTTGAATGTCTGTAACACGATCAGTTTCTCATGTGAAGTTAAAATTCAAACGTGAACACAATTGCTCAAGTTTTGATGAATTTTATACTTTATGCCAAATGTGTCAATTCATAATTGTTTAAGTGGTCTAAGTCATGTCCGGTTTCGGCCGTTTTCTGCACAGGACAAAATGAGGAGTTAGTGACTTAGTGACCATTCAGTTGTTGAATTTGATATGTTTGTTTACATAGTAAAATATTCAAACAATCGGGAATTTCAAAATACATAAAGTCTGATAATTCAATTCTTAATTGTTTAACTGGTCTAAGTCATGTCCGGTGTCGGCTGTTTTATGCAATGAACAGAATGAGGAGTGAGTGACTTAGTGACCATTCAGTTGATGAATTGAGTTTGACTGATTCTATGTTATCCAAAAACAGTTGCTTTTGCATAAATAAGTTTTTGAAAAAGTTCTCAAATTTCTGTATTGTGTCAAAATGGTACTCTTTCACAAAAAGGTTTTAAGAATATTGAATGATATCTCTTGCATTTCTCAAAATTGAGTCTTATTCAAAATCAGAGAGTATCTTTAACATTCTTGAAAGAGTATCATTTCATAAAGAATTTCTGGTGAGGATATTCTAAACAGAAAGAGAGACAAAAACCATACGCGAAAAAGCAAATCCAAAGTGTGTTCGAAAAAGAATTGCCAAAACACACAAAAAGATAAATCAAAAGAAAAATATGAATAAAGCGTATGACATGTGCTAGAAAAAGCAAGAATAAGCACATGAGAAAGAAACTGATCAAAGATATGTTCAAAAAGAATTGCCAGAACATATAAAACAGACAGAGCGGAAAGAGACAAAAATGTCAAATAAATTGTTTGTCATCTAACATCTTATCTTCACTCATTCATTAATCATCATGGCACAATCACAAAGACCAACTGATGTTCATCAAGATAAATTATGTCCACCAAACAAAAGATATGATCTTATGGATGCTAACAAGAAGGTTGATCTTGAGAATCTGTTGTGTCCAGATGAGAGCAGAATCCTAGCAAATATCCTTTAAAATCATCCAATCAGATTCAACATTGCTGCTTCTTCATCAGTGCCATGGATATATTTAGGGCAATTCTAGCAAACTTTGCGAGAAGAGGGATCAAAGTACAAGCTCAAGTTTATGCTAGACAGAAAAGAGATCACTCTGACTCTTGATGACTTTAGGACAATCTTTCACTTACCTCAAGCTACTGAGAAGAATCATGATCACTTTGTCCCTGCTCTAAAGTTCTCTAATATGGTTCCATTTTACATCAACAATCTTGGTTTCAATCTGGAATTAAGATCAACATCTAACTTTAAGACAACTGGTCTTCTACAACCGTGGTAGACACTATGCAAGATGTTCTCAAGATGTCTGACAACAGGTGTTACTGGTTATGATCAACCATCGTTGCAGATCATGCAGAAGCTATATTGTTTTGTCAACAATATCCATGTTGATTATGCAGAAAATTGCTGATATTTCACAACTTGTGAACGTTATTGAAGAGGAGGAAGAATTAGCAGAAGATGATTATAAGTTGAAACGAAGGGAGAAAGGGAAGCATGTAGAGGAGATTAGGCATACACCATCCCCTAGGATTCGGTCTACACTTGTATCCTCGAAAACTAAGAAACTCCAGGAATTAACAAAAATTGATCCAACACCTTCATCTTCTACACCATCATCATCTTCACCAAAAATCAAGCTCTCTAATACAAACCGACTCTTATATTTATTCAAATCTAAGCCTAGAAGTTTCAGATGATACAAGAGCTTCTTTCAAGAATTTTAAGGACGCTATAGGTATTTGTTTGAACATATTTTGACAAAGTTTATATCAAGAAGAAAGTTTAATGCACTTGCTCTATAACAACCCAAAATGTTCACCAATGTAATATCTCTCTGTTATATAATATATCACTTTTTCACGGGGAAATTTTTGCTTTAATCTCTTATTATGCAACGTAACTTGCATAACTAAAGTTAACAAGCTCACGCAATCTACCTAATGTCAATCATAATATGTCAAGCAAAACATCATAACAAGTCAAGTCATGACCCTATATCTATTTTATCACATTAGTTATTAATTTACCGTAGGATTTATCGATTTAATATCAAATGAACATAAACCGTTAATGTTTATGCCAAAACCTAATTTCGGGTAGTGTAGACATCCAAGATGAATGTATAATCAATCAAAGCACTTGTACAAGTAACATAACATCTCATTTGAATATAATTTCCCTCCAAAATAAGGTACAAGTCCTTTAAAGCATAATGTACAAGTCATTAATGCACGACATCCAAAATAGCCGTTTTACCTCCGTTTTCCTAAGGAAACTTGTACAATCCATCAAGTACAAGTTACAAGCAAGTCATGCACTTCATTTACATTCTATATTCATTCTCAATTCATGAAATTACAAGAAATCCAAGTTAGAAACCCTAACCCGAGCTAAATAGTAAACCGTGACCCGTTTCTTGATTTTTATCCATTTTAAACCTCAACCACTACCCAAATAAGTTGTAATAACATAAATTACAACATTATAAATCACATTCCATCATCATTTCATCATATTAACAACAATGTACAAGAATTAAATCCAAGAAACCCTAATCGAACCCTAATGTGAACTTTTGACCCGTTTACTTGTTTTCACCCATTTTAAACCCGAACCACCTATCAAATCTTGTTAATAACTCTTAATACAAGTCTTGTAATCATTAATCCATCGTTATTAAACAAGTATACACGAAATGCAAGCCTAAAAACCCTATTCGTGCCCTATTAAACCCGCGACACCATTTCTTTCTTTTTGACCCATTTCAAGAGTTAGCTTTGCATCCAAGCACCTTAATGACTCACCTCCTTCACTTCCAAGCAGCTTACAAAGCTCCTTAACTCATAATATGGCTAGAAAATCAGCCACATCACCTCTCTTTCTCTCTTGCTTAGCCGCGGCCACAAACACCCCTTAGAAACCTTCCAACACCTTCATACTAGTTCCTAGCCTTGCTAACTCATTCCATAGTCTCTCCACATCATCTCCTAGCTGCTACACATGTCCAAGGCTTGGCCATTAAGTCTCCTTGGCCACCAAGGTACTATTCGACTATAAATAGGGCTCATAACCCTTCATTCTAACTCATCCCCCACTTCTTCTTTCTATAACCCATAATAGCAGCAACTCTTTGCTCAAGAAGGTCCTAAGAAGTCTCAAGATCAGAAGTGAAGCAAAAGAAACCAAGAAAAGAAGCCCCGGAGTCGTTATTCTAGGCGTACGAAGTTAAAAGTCCCGATTTCGACCCGTTTTCAAGCTATAAGCTCAAAACCAGGTTCCATAAGCTCACATTCTGTTTTCCTACCCTTATAATGTTCATATGATCATGCTAAAACTATGGTTAAAAGCTTTGAACTCAAAAACATATATGTTTTACCTTTTTGATCTAAACCGAGCTCATGAAACCCTAATTTCATGTTTTTACTTAATCTATAAGCTAAACTTGTAAACTATTGTTATAATCTATTCTAATAAGCTTATCTAACATTATAATAAGTACTTTATTAAGTTTTGAAATAATTTGAGCTTAAAACCCGTGCGTTTTCATTTTGAAACCCTAATTTGACCCGTTTTGATTTCTAGCTTAACGAATCGTTATTTTGAACTTTTTCATGCAAAAGGGTATATATCGTAACTTTCTGAAACTTATAACTAAAAGGACTAACAATGTCATTTTATCAAATATATAACTATAAGGGTCTATTATGTCACTTTCTAAAGTGCAAGGTTTACTTTGTACATCTTTTAAACTAGAAGGACCAAATCTAAAAGGCTAAAAATGTCCATGTTCTCAAAGTTATAACTAAAGGGTCCCTATGTCACTTCCAAAGTACAAGTGTGTTACTTTGTACAAGCAATTAAACTAATAAGGACAAACTTTGTAAATAGTAAAAACTCAAGGTATATTTTGCCATTTTTCATTATGAATGGTCTAAAATGTAACATTTTTAAAAAGTGAAAAATATGTTCAAAACCTTATAAGACATAACTTTAATTAACGCTTGACGTGCTTATCATTTCTAGTTATTGAGTAAAACGCTTAAAACCGATTATGTTATAACTATTATATAATTCATCATTGATATGCTTTTTAAAATCCTATCCCGAATCTATATCGTACCACAATACCAGGGAGCTTCATATTAAGGGGTTTCATCTTGGTATTACATTCTGATTGAGTTATTGGGTTTACGATTTAAAGTGCCCTAGCTCCTCAACACTTACTGATGACCCTCTGAATTATGATGGCCCTGAACGTTATACAATAAATCACAAACTCTCCAGTCAAACTTAATAACAATATAAGACTCCTTAGAATCAAAGTTCTAAACACAATCTTCCTAAGACTCGACTTATTATCCCAGGTTTGAGAGACGTTTTTGTTTTACTATCATTTTGTCATATCAACTCTTCCTTGTTAAGAATCCGTGATAAATTCGTCAGCTTTTATTTTGGAATATTTATTACAACTACCTATCAGGTGAAGTTCATAGCCTCGCTTTTACTTATTTACATGCTTTATAAACCCATGAGGGGGATACATGCTCAATTTTTTTTAATATACCCAAGTACTTAAAAACTGACATATGAAGTTTCATAACCCCGCCTTATACTTATATACATGTTTTAAAAACCCGATAGGGGGAAATCTTGCTGTGTTACAAACCTTTACATACTCGTTTATCATATAACATGTGGATTACTTGTTAAAGACTTTATGAATCATAACCCCACATTTTCAATCTTTTGAATACTTTAATAAACCTGTTGAAAATACCTGATATAGAACCATAAGCAAGTGATTTTCCCACTGTATACTATCTATATATAATATTACCTAAGTAGCTCCAGTGGTGCCATTATTCCAATATCATGAATCATTAATTAGTTGGCACGATGAGCGTGAATAATGTAATAAGATCTATTAGGGGTGACGGCTTCCCAATTGGTATACCCATATCATAGGGTAGCCAAACGCACAATATTAGACCTAATGGTAACCTTGGCTAAGTACCTTTATCATAGGGACATAGCTCCCTAACCAATGTCACTACGGTGATTTTCCCTGTTAACGTATTGATGTCATGAGCTTAGGTGCAATAATTAATTGTTACCATTTTTCAATGATAAATTTTAATGTGTAAATATTACCATATGATGACTTGCATTCAAACTGTTCGTACAATAAGTTGTTCTCCCATGATAATGCAATATTCCATAATGAATATTGTTTTCCCATAATAATTAAGCACGTGCAAATGTTACACTATAATTTATAGATTCAACTATTTACCAAAACCATTGAATTTCACTCAACCTTATGTGTTTATCCTTTTAGCAAGTTTATCTCAGGTAATGCGCAACTTTATGCTATGGATGGCATGGACTTGAAGATGGCTAAAACTGTTATCATTACACATTTTATGTTTCTAGATTTTTGGGATCCTTGTCTTTGTAAAACTTGATTTAAATTAAAAAATAAAGTAAAAAGAAGAAAAAAAAGAATGATAACGTATCTTTAAAAAACCCTCTTTTGAGTCGGTTTTCTATGATGTGACTGTGATGCATGAATTAATACCACCAAATTAGCTTCCGTGCATATTATTAAAATGGGGGAGATACAACCTAAATCCACAAAAGGCACAAATGTGATATTTTTGCTGGTCCATTAATTTTAGAGGATGAATATCATCTTTGTTTCAACAAAGAAGGAGCTATGCAATGCATTTGAAAAGTTGATGCATGAGAAATTTTAGACGTGTTCTATGGGAGAACTTACATTCTTCTTGGGATTACAAGTGTAGCAGAAGAAGGATGGCATATTTATTAGTCAAGATAAATATGTTGATGAAATTTTAAAGAAATTTAGGTTTACAGAAGTCAAGACTGCAAGCACACCAATGGAAACTCAAAAGCCTCTACTCAAGGATGAAGATGGTAAAGAAGTGGATGTTCATATGTATAGGTCAATGATTGGTTCATTGATGTATCTTACATCTTCAAGACCTGACATCATGTTTGCAGTGTGTACCTGTACTAGATACCAAGTCAATCCAAAGGTTTCACATCTTCATGCTGTGAAAAGGTTTTTTAAGGTACTTAAAAGGTCAACCAAAATTAGGCCTTTGGTATCCAAAAGATTATCCTTTTGATTTAGTAGCATACACTAATAGTGATTATGCTAGAGCAAGCTTGAATAGGAAGTCTACAATAGATGTTGTTAATTCCTGGATGTAATTAAATATCATGGCGCGTGCAAGAAACAGACTAGGAAGAGTGTGTTTCAAATTCCATAACAAAGCTGAGTATATATGGCTTGCTTATAAGTTGTGTGGATAAGTGCAATTATGATTACATAAACAACTACTATGGCATATGGGTACAGATTTTATGCATAACCAGAAATCTTTTTGATAATAATCAGTACTGTTGCATAATTAAAAATCTTGTTTTTTCATTCCGAAAACAAAGCAGTAAATAGATCATCCATCCTTTTATTAGAGATAGCAATGAAAAGAAAATTGATTCAAATGTCAAAATCCATACTGACAAGAATGTTTTTCAGATTTGCTTACAAAGGCTTTATGATGTAAGAAGATTCAATATTGGATTGTTTAGTATTTGGAATGAAGACACCTTAAAGTTTTTATCTCTTTATGTTTTTTGTAATGTTTTGTATGAATAAGTATTGTAATTCAAGACCATTGTTATTCATGTCATTAAAAGTTTCTGCTGTTAAGTATAATTAGTACTGCTGGTTATACTTAATACTGTTGAGTTACTATTGTTACTTATACTTAATATTGTTAGGTATAATTAACACTGTGAAAATTGTGAAAATTGCTATGGCTTGTGTTTTTTTGGTTTTTGGACTAACATTTTGTAGTAAAAGCAAAGAAAAGTGTTAGATTGATGATGGAAAAGCTTTTAGGAATGGAATTAGAGTTAATACTGGTAACTCAAAGTTAATGCTGCTAGGCATAACTTGCTACTGCTAGTTCTAAGTTAATACTGCTAGGCATAAAACTTACTACTGTTGGGTTACTACTACTGGTTCCAAGTTAATGATGTTGAGGGTATTTTCATAAATACTTCGATTAAGGGTCTCAATCAATCTTTTGATCGATTTTAATCTTTCAAATACTCTTTAATCACAAACCCTAACTCAATTTTATCATCCATTATCAAAACCCAACATAAATGGCGAATCTAAAGTTTGCAGATACTCATAATTTGGTCGCATTTTTTTCTAAACCCAAAGAAAGTGATGGGTTTGAACAAATTGTGGATTTCTTGAATGCAAACCCTATTAAGCATGCATTAACAATTAATCCTACAATCTATACGCCATGTATTGAACAATTTTGGGCTACTGTCAAGGTCAAAACTGTCAATGGTGAAGTACAGTTACATGCCCTAGTGGATGGAAAGAAGATAATCATAAATGAATCAACTATGAGAAGAGATCTTCAACTAGAAGATGCTGAAGGTATTGATTGTTTACCAAATTCTACCATCTTTGAACAACTTGCATTGATGGGGTATGAGAAAATTTCACAGAAGCTCACTTTTTATAAGCCATTCTTCTCTCCATAATGGAAATTTATGATTCATACTAATTTACAATGTCTAAGTGCAAAGACTACTGCATGGAATAAGTTTAGTAGCACTATGGCATCTGCAATTATCTGTTTAGCTACAAACTAGAAGTTTAACTTTTCAAATACATTTATGAAAGTATGGTTAAGAACTTGGATAATGTGTCTGGAAATTTTTTGATGTGTCCAAGGTTTGTACAAGTGTTTGTGAATCAACAACTTGATGGGCTGCCAAGTTACATGAGAACTTATGATGCACCCTCTCACACTGAGAAGATATTTTGAAATATAAGAAGGGTAGGAAAAGGTTTTTCTGGTAGAGTAACGCCTTTGTTTCTAATAATGGTGGTACAAAACCAACAAGAATTAGGTGAAGGTTTAGCAATTCCAACTGATCCCCATCACACATCCACCATTACTCAACCATCAATATCTTAACCTCAAAAGACTCAAAAACCTAGGAAGCCTAAGAGAAAGGACACTCAGGTACCTCAGCCTAGTGGTCCTACAGATATTGTTGCAGATGAGGCTGTCTATAAGGAGTTGGGTGACAGTTTGGTGAGGGTTGCCACTACTGCTTCTAGCTTAGAAGTAGAGCAGGATAGTGGTAACATAACTAAGACCTAATCCAAGGCAACACCTAATGAAGCTGATTCCCAAGAAACTACTTCAGGTGGTGGTCCCAAGCACCAAGAAACCATAGGAGATACTATTAGTCAAACTGGGTTTGAGAATGTATCTAAACTTTCTAATGATCCACTGCTCGTAAAAGGTAACACACTTTGCAGTGGTAAGGATAGTCTGAAACTTACTGAATTGATGGAACTTTGTACCAATTTACAACAACGAGTTCTTGATTTGGAGAAGACAAAGACCACACAAGCTAAAGAAATTGTTAGTTTAAAAAGGAGGGTCAAGAAGCTTGAACAGAAAAAGAGGTCAAGATCTCATGGGCTGAAGAGGTTACACAAAGTTGGTATGTCTAGAAGGGTAGAATCCTCTGGAGATGAAGACAGTTTGGGTGAGGATGCATCCAAATAGAAGAGAAGGATTAATGCTATTGATGTTTATGAAGACATTACCCTGGTTAATGTTTAATATGATGCTGAGATGTTTGATTTGAATACTTTGACTGGTGATGAGGTGTTTGCAGAACAAGAAGTTGTTGCTAAAGATGTGAATTTAACTATTGATGAAGTTACTTTGGCTCAAGCACTTGCAGCTTTGAAAAGTGTAAAACCCAAGGCAAAAGGTGTTGTTATACAAGAGCCATCTACAACAAAAACAACAATAATTTCTTTCTAACAACCATCACAAGACAAGGGTAAAGGAATAATGGTAGAAGAACCTGTGAAGACTATGAAAAAGAAAGATCTAATCAGGCTTGATGAAGAAACTAATGGGATGATATTTAGGCTAAGATTAAGGCTGATCATGAATTGGCTCAAAGACTGCAAGCAGAGGAGCAAGAAGAGTTGTCTATTAAAGAAAAGGCAAAATTATTTCAATAACTCTTAGAGCAAAGAAGAAAGCACTTTGCTGCTAAAAGTGCAGAAGAGAAGAGGAACAAACTACCAACCCAAGCTCAACAAAGAAAAATCATGTGTACTTACATGAAAAATGTGGAAGGAAAGAAGCCCAAAGACTTGAAGAACAAATCTTTTGATTCTATTCAAAAGATGTTTGATAGAGCTTTCAAGAGGGTGAATACATTTGTTGACTTCAGAACAGACTTGGTGGAAGGTAGTTCAAAGAGAGCAGGAGAAGAGTTAGAACAAGAGAGTACTAAGAAGCAGAAGGTGGATGAGGATAAAGACACAACAGAGCTTCAAAGTCTAATGGAAGTCATTCCAGATGAAGAAGAGGTTGCAATTGATGTTGTACCTTTAGCTACTAAGCCTCCAACCATTGTTGACTGGAAGATCCACAAAGATGAAAAGAAAAGGTATTATCAAATAGTGAGAGCTGATGGAAAGTCTTAAATGTGCAGAGTCTTTAGTCTTATGCTTAAAAGTTTTAGCAGGGAAGACTTGGAAGATTTGTACAAGTTGGTAAAAACTAAGTATAAGTCAACAAGACTAGTGGAAGACTTAGATTTGGTGTTATGGAGTGATTTGAAGACAATGTTTGAACCACATGTAGAAGATGAAATTTGGAAGTTGCAACAAAGGTACCAAGTTTTGAGCTGGAAGCTATTTGACTCATGTGGAGTGCATTGCTTGAGTTTGCAATCTGGAATGATTTACATGCTGGTAGAAAAGAGATATCCCCTTACACCACCTACAATTACAGATATGCTGAACAAGAAGCTTTAGGTTGATTATTTCAGTAAAATGGCATATCAGCTTCTTAAACTTCTCACAAAAGAGCTTAAGAATTAATGAAGTAAATTGGAACAGTTCTCCATGGCGATAATGAGCTTTTAATGTAAGATACTTGATGATTTTGGAGATAAATAACAATTTAGGAGATGATTGTTAGTGATTTAAAAGCCCTGCTTAATGCTGTTAGTATTAAAGCTGCTCTATTGATGATAATGCTGCTTATAGGACAAAGTTAGTGCTAGCTGGAGAATTTCAATGAAAATATTCTAAGATGTTTTAAGAAGATGTGAAGTTACAACTGCCAATACAAAGTTACAACTGCAGAGGAAGTTACTACTGCTAGAGGAAGTTACTACTTATAAGTGGAAGTTAAGACTGCTCAGAGAAAAGTACTGGAAAATTGTCTAAGATATGATACAACTGCTAGTAACAACAAAAGTTACTACTGCTGGTGTAAAGTTACTACTGCTGAAGGAGTTAATGCTGCTAGTAAAGAAGTTAGTACTGCTGAGTTAGTTAGTACTGCTTATGTGATTTGTATGAGATATTTTGGTAAAAGATATGTATAACTTATTTGTTTAGAAGATTATGATTACTTAGGAAAGTATTGTAAACCGTTTAGGACTCCTTGGTGTATAAAAGGAGGTCCTAGGGCATAGAGATTGAGGTATCAAAAACACATACGAGTCATTCATAGAATTATCTTAGCTTCAAGGTCTTTGTAACCCTAATACTGTAAGAGTATTCGTATTATTATAATATTAGAGCTTTTGTTTGTTGAATTATACGTTTATATAATTACTGTTTCATTAAGAATTCTTCTTAATATTAAAGATTTGATTCCGCATAATCTTTAATACACTCAAACACAGTTTCTACTATAGTTGTGTTAGATTTTTCTAATATAACTAATCCTTATACAAGCTTAAGGAATTCGATCTATTAAAGTGGGATCAACAAATATGACATGTCCACCATCATATAAACTGCTCTTAAAGAGTAGGTTAAATGCCCTCAATATTGCTATTGTCTAGGTAGAAAATTCCATTTGCTTGATGACAAGCAAATCCCAAATGTAGGGGTATTTGATGAGGTGTCATTTTATACACATTTTTGGGGTCATTTAACCCCCTAAATCATGCAAATATGCCTAAATTATGTGCTTAATCATTCGTTTTTGTGTTTTTATCATTTGGATGGCATTTGGAGGAAATGCACGTGACTTGGGCTTAATTGGAGAAAAAACGGACAAGACTACGACTCTACACCAACTATCTTAAAGAAAAGCATACAGTGCGTGGAGACGGCGTTGCCAATTACAAGCGATGACGTCAAAGTTATCAAGTGACAACGTCATAACGAAGCCGACTTAAAAAACCCTAGAAGACCATTGCGGCACGACGGCGTCAGGAACATAAAGCGACCCCGTCGCGCTTGTTTTCTTATATATACAAATCCGTTTTTAGGATTTTAGTGTGTAACTTTTAGGAGACGAACCCTAGTTTTAGAAGATAATTTTGGCAGCCTTTATGCTCGTTTTTAGGGTGTCAAACTCTCTTGTAACAGCCTCAACTGCATGATTTAATCAAGTGAAGTTCATTTATCCTTTATCACTTAATATGTCTATGTGTTTTGTGATAGATTCTTGTTCTTCTCCTTTATTTGCCATGCAAGGCTAGATCTATTAGTATTTACTTATAATTGCATGAAACTTAGATTGTAGATCCTTTTAATGTTGCTTCTTGTGATGGATGTGCGCGTTAGAATTTAGAAAACTAGCCATAAGATATTAAATTGGCATAGACGTCTAGGGAAACGCGAGTGTGTAGAAAGGATACCATCGGTAACAGTCTTTATACTACCTTACCCTTAATATGGTTGATCCCTCTTAAGATACTTCAGTTGCATTTAATATACTCTTAGGGGCCTTGTAATAGTCTTCATACTACCTTACTTGTGCGTTGCCTTAATGGAATATTAAATAGACGGCGGGTTCGTGTAATTCGTTCATGACTTAGGAAATACTTACACAGATCATCACAAGTGTGACAAAGCAACAGGGTTAAGAGAAGCAATCTAAGGAGTAGTGCATGATTAAGTAAATACATTCGTTTATCATATAAGTTATCATAAATTAGTTTAGATTTATTTTATTAATTATTAGTTTAATCAAACCAACCTCTCAAACCATGATTTTACCTGCTTTCTATAAAATAAAAATACAAAAAGAATCTTCTCTCAACCCCGTAGATCTCTGTTAGATTCTGATCGAGCCTTCCCAACCTATTCCCCTAGATAACGATAACAACCACCGATTCTTGTGTATACTGCACTACAACGGTTAGGTACTCTGCCTAGGGAGTTGTAAAATTTCTTGTGAAGTCTTACGACGACCGCACATCAACACACCTATAAGAAAATATAAATTCAAGGTCATGGTACCTATTGTTTCTTGTGTCTGTTGTAGTTAGCAAATATGGTGCCCAAGTTAACCATTATTGGGTCTTGAAGTAAAGCACATTGTTTATGTAGGTTGTACCTCGAGAACGCGGACCAAGGATTATTTTGAAAATCATGGGGGTTTTAAAAGTTCGGTCTAACGCTCTGAGGTGTTTTTAGCCTTTGATTTGGGTAGGAATTTTCTCTCCTTTGGAAGGTGCGATGTTGATGATACGAAGACCTTTGGTTTTTATAAAAATTTCTTCTTTTCGAAGAATAGTTGTTTTGAAAATAAGGTCTTTGATTATATGAGTTTGAAGATCTCATATTTGGTGTGGGTAAAAGAAGTCTAGGGTCAACTCGAGGTTGAGTGTATCCAAGTCCATTATGTGACCCGAGTGGTATCCTTTGTGTCTTATTTCCACTATTGTAATGTGTGTTTGGGAACCTCGAGTGTTTGCAAAGTGAGTTTTGAGGTACTACGGGATTAACAAAGGTATTTGAGGAATTTTCTTTTTGTCTCTCTTTTACAAACACAATTGGTTTGTTTAGACTTACGGAAGTGTTTTATCAATTTTTGAAAATCCAAGACCTTCCTTATCTTGGGACAACTTTTGACGATTTAACATATCGTCCAAAACAATGCTACTCTTTTTGAATTTTGAAAAATTCAATGCTTCATCATGAAGTCTAGAAATGTTGCACTTTAACGAGTCAACCTCTTTGGTGAGTACATCACATTTTTTGCAAGGTTCAACCACCTCTTTATTATTTTCAAGTTTCTTTACTTTAAATTCAAGATCATTGCTTTTGCTTAAAAGTTTTGAATTCTCACTTTCAAGAGAGTGTTTTTCATTTAAAAGTTTTTCAAAAGTTTTAGTAAAATCCTTGTTAAACCGTAGGAGTTCTTCATTCTCCTTTTGCAAATCAATAATATCTAAATCAATAGCCATGAGACAAGTTGTGTCATTTTGAGGTTCGTCACCATCTTCACTATCACTCTAAGCTCTTTCAACAAAGGCCTTGTTCTCCTTGGGCTTTTAATGTGTGTTTTTACAAGCTTTAAATTTATAATAACTAGAAATACATATTTTGACTAAAAACACAACATTCAGGCAAGTATACCCTATTCGAGTGTAATATAGTATTAGGTAAGTCCAGGTCATTCCACGGGATTTGTAGCAATTCACAGATTGTTTATCGAGTAACAAAACCAATTAATTGTCACAGATCAATTAGTCAAAACGTGTGTAAAGCAAGCGTGAAACAAGGCATGATCCACATAACATAATAGATAGAGATAGAGCAAGACTTTATATAAACAAAGAATACAAGTCATATATGACGGGTAATCATAATAAAAAAGTATATCTACCAATGATAACATAGAATCCTTTCGGCCTATATACTACATCATCACGAGCGCATTAAGAATGGTTTATATCAAATATGCATACATATGAATTCTACCCAACCCGTTCGGTCAACATAAGGAAGGGTCTTAAAAATAATTCTACTTAGGTTGTTTATCAATTTAACACATAATTCTCACAAGTATGATATTGATTCGTATGGCTAACACGATTCAAAATACATCAAGACAATTAACCCTTTCGGCCTATTTCAATTGCAATGATATACCAAAAGATAAACAATGATCCAAGCAAAGATAACATTGAATTTATAAACATATTTATTCATAAGTCATAGCAAAATCATCTAAATATTACATCATGTTTCACATATTGGAACAAAGTAAACAAAACCAATATTTCGACTACAACAACCACAAACCCAAAACTAATAATTCCATGATTAACCAACAACCAAATGCTATTGAGATAACCTGAAATATACCAAGTAACTTCTAGAAATCCGCAATATATCACCAAATGGAGTGTTTGGTAACAAGGTTTATGGTGATGATCTTAAGAGAATTTGGTGTGAATCCTCTAAGAATCAAAGTGGAAAGTGTTTAGATTCTAGAAATGGATGATATATGGTCTAGATATGATGTTAGAACTCTAAGAATTTTAGGCTATGGTGGTGGTTTGCAGTGGTGGCATGGTGGTGTAGAGGAGTGTTTGGATCATTGAATCCTAAGACCCTCACCAAGTTCTCCACCTCTCAAATGAATATGTGTGTTGTGTGTGTAAGATGTGTGAGAGATATATGAAATGGGAGAGCTAAAGGAGGGTATTTATAGGCTAATTGGGGGCTAAAACCGCCACACAAAATATATTGTGCGCCGCACTTCGGGTGTTAATGTTGTCTTCATTTAATGCCTTTAATTCTTTCCACCGCCTCAAAAGTGCGCCGCACTTTTGGTAAAACCGCCAAACCTTGGTTAATTTCAGCACTTGGCCTTTTTCAAGGTTGTAGATAATTGAATTCTCTTCGCGTGGCCGCTTGAACCAACTAAAACGGAGTTCGTATGACCGATTTATGGCCAAAACAGTGGACAGGTGTTGGGAGATCTTTATCTTGAGTTATTTCTTCGTTTAAGTTTCAATTCTTCGTGTATTCTTTCGTTTTCTTTCACGAAATGTACCATGAACCTACAATAGCAAATATACTCGATTAAGTATCAAAATTTCTTAGAATTAACCAAATAGATATATAAAAGCACTGATAACGCATATAAAAATATGTATAAAATGAGCGTTATCAAATCCCCCCACACTTAAAACTTTGCTTGCCCTCAAGCAAATCTAAGAAAAGAAATTCAAAAATAAAATTCCTACATGACAAGACAAGGAAATTTTTGTATATATTTTTAAATTTTGATTTTTTATTTTGATTTTTAAAATTTTTTATTGGGTGTGAAATTATCAAAAATATTTTTGGTTTTTTAATAAATAATCGCAAAATGCCCCCACACTTAAGTGGTTTGCTTATCCTCAAGCAAAATAAAGAAAGAAATAAGCTTTACAAAACAAAAATAGAATTATGAAAAATATTTTTGGATTTTTAATATGTGAAAAGGAGATGTTTGACAATACCCAATGATTCTCAAGCTGTAATAACATGACTAAGCACCTCACGAATAAGGAAAATTATAATTCTCTCAAACACTCGTATATGATGTAATAGAGGGTAAAAGGGAAATCACACTCAATTGCTCAGACATGATTCATTTCATACCATAGGCTTGTACAAGAAACAAAACTGCACCGACAAGGCATAAGCACCAGGTATAAATATCAAAAGAGGACTTGTATTCGGGTTGTAATGTACAGGCTAAGGATTAATAAGGGTGTAGATAAGGCATGATAAATATATACTGGAAATGGTTTTATAATATACATGTCGACAAGTCCAAGAAACCCATGTTGCTAGTCATGACAATCCACAAACCCGTGAGGTTATCGAACTTCTCATCAATATATCAGGCACATATCATAGCTCTTATTTATCACTTTTCTTTTTCTCTCTCTTTTTTCTTTTCTTATTTTCTCTTTTTTCTGATTTTTTATCACTTTTTTTTCTTCCTCTTTTTTTCACAACTAACAATTCCCCCACACTTGAGATAAGCATACACCACAAAAAATACAAAATAGAAGGTGATCAATCTTCATCTTCGTTGAAATAACACAATACTTATAGCAAAGTGCAAACAAACTATAAGAAAAAAATAACCAATCATACCAAGCAACTAGCAACCAACCATAGGGACTTTCGACGAGGGGTAAGGCTAAGCTCAAAGGTTATATATTTTTGTAGTTTTTATATTTTAGTGGATGAGAAAAATGAATAGAATGGTTCTGCGGGTAAAATATGGTTATCTAGCACTAAAGATGAGTGCTAACATAAGGGTTTTATTTGGGTGGTTAGCTAATCAGTGTAATTAGCTAAAAAATAATAATATGTTAAATGGATGGGCTAATTTGGTTTAAATCCTAAGTTGCCTCTTTATCACATAAAAATACCTATATCACGCGAACATGATCTCACTGCGGTCTCGTAATGATTGTCAAGCACAAGTTCTAGAATCAATAATCACCGGCACACTCATACAATTTTTAAACTGATACCAATGCTCCAGAAAAGGCGACAAACTACAAATACACAGCCGTAACGACGGATGAGACACTTGCAATTGCATTCAAACCTTAACTCGAGAAAGCTAAAGGCAAAAATTATCTTAGGTATCAAAGATGGATACCTGAATTCCTTAAGATCTAAAACCTTACATTTTTTTGGGTGATTGGTATAAATGCGCAAGTAATGTCATCGATCCCGAGTCGGATCTGCTTTATCAATCGGGACACATCTCTGATTTCAATTTTTTTATTAACTATGTTTTATTCTAATATATTATCCTAAGTGTCAAAAGAATTTAAAAACAAGATTAGATTTATAGATTACCGAGGGCGAACAAAAGTTTATAATTTAAAATGAGTCTAATTTTTCAATCTATTTTCCCCCCACACTTAAGTTGAGCAATATGCATAATTAGAAAATAACTTAAAAGGGGGTCAAGCGGGAAAAATAAATATAAGAGAAACGAAACTTTCCGGGGCTCATAAGTGTTCGATTGAATTCTGGAAGATACGGCGCGAAACCGAACGCCAACATAAGCATGTGAATTCAACCATATATAATATTATACTCTGAATATATCATTCCCCAAGCGATAAGCTATCACCACCATCCAAGCTTAACCGTAAAATACAAAGCGCACTTTCATAGGCAACATAGTTGCATTAAGCGTATGCAACAAGCCTTTAAACCCCTCGGTTCTCCGAGTGGACGAGTTATAGTATCGTGAGGATTTACAGCGAACATACCCACAAAGTTCAAAACAACGATTTTTATTTTTATATTTATTTGGCATTTACTAAAACAAACACACATAAAATCTTTTTGGATTTTTAGTTTTTAGGACAAACACTAACCAAGCATACAATAATTATATAACTTATAAAACAAATTATTTACAAAACCATTTTTTAAAGTTTTTTTTATTTTTTTTCACTTATTATTTAATATCACAAATACAAACACATGCAAACACATAAATAGACAAACACAAACACACCAACTAAACAAAAGGAAATACGAAACTATTTTTTAAGATTTTATAGTTTTAACATTTTTATGCCCTTTTTAAAAAAACACGCAGGCAAACTTACACAAACAAGCAAGCATGCAGAAACAAACGAAAGATAATAAATATTCACATAAGATAAGACAAAAATAAAAATGCATCAGATTTATTTTTATACAAAATCAATATTTTTAGATGTTGAGAAAACACGACGCACTTAATAACAAGTGCGGCGTACTATGAGTTTTGACAACAAATTTTTATAGCTTTAATAGATGCACACAAGAGAAACTAAAATCTAACAAAAGCATAATTTTTATTATATAAACAGGAACATGCCAGTAATAAAATAAGCAAAACTAATTTAGAATTAAAAATCTTTTTGATTTTTATTTAATGACAACCTAAATATCCACAATTGTACAAGGCATAAAATCATATAAAATGAAATTTCAAATGATCACATTGTTGGTCCCTTGGAATCTGATATAAGGTTTATCAAATTAAACTAATCAGATTCCATGACAACGAAGTGAGTTTTAAACAGATTTATATGCAGAATATAGAGAACAAGTTTAAAACACACATAAGTACTTTTCAACGTATAGGTTCTTATTAGAATCAAATAAAGAATCTATGACATACCTTGCTTGCATGACAATTTGGGTGTTATCTCCTTTGAACTTAAACTCTAACCAAAGTTAAGAGAGTAAGAAAATAAACTACTTATGACTAAACTAAAGCTTCAGCTTCAGTAGTACCGTTCAGTTTGTTTAAGAGATAAATGAACTCTTCAATGTGTATCACATTAATTGGAAGAGATAACATTTACTCTGGGAATCCCTTTCCTTTTATAGGCAAATGGATTAGGGTTTACAAGTTTAACCTAAACTACGTGGCAAGCATTAAATGGGTGGTTGAACTACCATTTAATGCACGTTTGCTTTCTAGTACTAGGTATTGTTCTTTGAGGAAAGTTGTTGTACTTCTATACCAACTTTTAGAAGTTACTTTCCCAAGGAGATTGCTTTATTCCTTTTGACATAAAGCAATCTTTTTCCCGCCTTGTAAACCTTCTAGAAGTGAAACAATACGTTTTAACTTCTGTTAAGGAGATAGACAATGTTCAGCTTGGAATTGTCAACCAAGCTGAACTGAAGCTCTTACCAAAAGCCTTCTTCAGTTTTTGTACCGTTGCATAAACTGAAGTAAAGATACTTCCTAAAATTCTAAGGACCTAAAGAGCTGACGCTGAAGAAACTTTAGCGACTCAAACTGAAAGACTTTAGCTTGAGTAATACTTAGGGGATTTTATGTTTAAATCTACTGAAAGACTGAAGGGCTCAGGAATTGAACCCAACAATCTCCCCCAATTTGAATATACTAATAGCCTAAGTTAAAATCAGTTGTAAGTGAGAAAAACAACTTCTTCTTACACAACTGATATAAATTGAACAACATAAACTGATAACCTTTCATTCTAACTTTCATTACAATACAAATTCAAAAGATAAAGTTATTATAAAATATTACATATTGCCTTAGCTGCTCAATGACTCTCATCTGCTTGAGTTGGTTTAAGTTTCTCTTATCAATTTCAGCAAGCAGAAGAGAACTGAAGGTCCTGGCATGATCATCAAGCCCTGGACCTTGGTGAAGTCTAAATAAGATTTCTTGTACAGTATATAACATGGTGTTTGAGAAATCTCTAAAGTCTTCAATGGTACCAAAATCCTGTCTGTGATATGAGTTAAACAAAATCATACCTAGGACAGGTTCATTAAGCACAGTACCAGCTGGATGATCTTCATATTGAACTGATGACTTGAGCCTTTTGTTAGCTCTGAAGAAGCCATGAATGTCACCAGCATGCTTTCTTTTCTTGTTTGCCAGATCATTCAGTCTATCTAAAGGATCCTGTTCACTTGGAGGTCTATCCAAGTCGATTCCTAGTTCAGCTTCAGTTGTACGGAGATAGTTCATTCTTTCTTGTATTTGTTTATAGATGGACATCCATCCTTTACCTTTTTTGTTAGGGCAGGCTTTAACAACTTCTCTCTATTCACCAAGATGTAGGTCACTGGCTTTGAACTTAGGAATGATTTCACTTGTATCATCTTCTCTACATACTTTCAAAGTAATTGGACCCTTTCTGGTCAAGATATCATAGTTGGTAATTCTTGATTTTGCTCTTCTATTCAGCATTTTGTCACAATATCTTTCATACTGTAACTTATCATTGTAGTACTTGTTCACCACTTCTGGACCAAGAAGATCAATCAACTCTTCTTTCCTCATTTCACCTTTACGTTTGGCGGCTTCAGCTTTGGCCTCTTCCTCTATTTTCTTTTGTGCATTGATTTGTTCTTCAGTTAAATGGACTTGTTCTCCATATTCAGTGACAAAGTCAAACTTTTTCAAATCCTTTTTCTTAGAGGATTCAACCATGGAACTAGGCACGTGTGTTGTTTCATCATCAGAATCACTTTCTGTACTCACTTCTTCAGCATCCTTTAAAGACATGGCATTTTTGCCCTTGTCTTTCTTGATATGCTCCCCCTCAGGTTGATAGGAGCCTTTTTGTGGATTTTGAGGAGGAGATTGCATTTGAGTTGTTACGATTGTGATGATAGGAGGAATGATGGTTGTAGCAGGTGGTGTTGTTGGTTTTGGTTGTTGGTTGTTCAGGTTTTCCTTTCAGCATTCTTTTTAGCTCTTCTTTGAAAAATCTAAGAGATGGTTGCTTGGTTTGTGTTCTTCTCCCCCTCAGCAGGCATAGTGTCAGCTTGGCCTGTTAAAGGAACACTTTGATCTCCAGCTTTTGATGAGGCATAACCTAAAACCTGAGCAAACTTGTTCAAAGCTTTTGTGACATTTAGCAAGAGACCTGGAAGAGCATCCAAGGTTTTTAGCTTAGCTTGAATTGATGCAACCTAAACTAGTAGTGAAACAAATTCCGCTGGAAGTTCCTACTGAAGTGTCTTCAGTTCAGCAACTTGTGATGTAAGACTTGTGACAGTCTTTGTAAAGTCTTCCAGTTTGGAGGGAATTTCTTTCAAATCTCCTGGTAGCTCAATTTCTAATTCATGAACTTGTTGCTTTAACCCTTTTACTTCTTCAGCCAATTCATTGAACTTGGAGGGAAGATCCTTTAGCTCAGTTGGTAGTGAGCTGCTAAAGTCACGAGCATATAAAATCTTTGAGAATTCAGTTTGTAAAAACTTTACCAGAAGCTCATTGAGCTGTCCCATATTAGGAAAGGAGGGTTGATCTTTAAGGAGAGCAACTTCAGCTTCAACTTTGTTCTTCTTAATTTCCAGTTTGTGCTTTTGAGACTGGAGAATGAGGATTTGGTTGGTGAGCTCTTGAATTTGAGAAGGCCTGGGAGATAAGGATTTTAGAACTGATATGTCTTCAGTAGTAGTGTGACCTTCATCCTCCTCATCTTTATCACTATTATCAACAACAATGACAGGATCATCTTCAGGTGAGTCCATGTCTTTGAAGCTAGGTTGCACATTTGACACTAGCTTTTCTAGATCTTTTAACTTGATTGTGTTGGACGCTTCTTCCTCAACTTGTCTAGTAATGAAGCTGGCCCCTTTTCATGTTTTTGGTTAAGTGAAGACAATTTCCAATCCTTCACTAACAGATTTGATTTGGTCTGCAAGAACATGTAGGTCAATACCTGCAAATAAGTGATTGTATGAAGTGTTTTTGGTTCCTTCATTCATACCCTGTTGTTGAGGTACAAAATTACTAGGAGCAGATTTTCCAGGATCAGCTTCAGTTGTGGAAGCTGCTGAAGCATCATTTCCTGATGCAGACTCAGAGTGAATAATAAAAGATGCTGAATAAATAGGCTCATTTAAATTAAATGTTGACATACCACTGCTGAGCTGAGGGTTGGCTCTTGCTTCACTGGTGACCCCTAAAGAGGTTGGGCCACCAGTTGCTTGTTGGTCCTCTTTATGCATTCCAGTATCCACAGGTGTAGAAACTGGAGGCTGGCTTGGGTTTGAGTCTATGGCCGAGCTGGACTCTTTTCTTTTCTTAGAATGGCCAGTTTTGGAACTGGTGAGTACTTTAGAGGACCCGCCTTTTGTTGCCTCTTTACTAAACACGGAGGGTTGTTTTAAAGAAGTTGAAAGCTTCTTGTGTCCAGGTTTAGCTCCAGGCTTTGTGCCTTGGGAAACACTCTCAGCTTTGGAAGAGGTTTTAGGAGCTTTAAAGACCACTGGCTTATAGCACTGCAGATAGCCAACATGTGTTCTATTAAGGGAGGTTCTTCAGGTTGGTTGGGCTTCAATGCCCAATTGTTGACACTGATGACTTGAGTGGGGTAGAGTGTGAGTTCACCTTCTCCATAGCCTTCCTTCATCTTATGCATCATTAATAGAGATAGGAATCTAGTGTAAGGTATAATCGTTTCCCTATGTTTTTTGTTCAGTTTGATGATGGTGTCTTCCCAAAAGATACTGGCATAGTCAACGTTGATCCTATTTGCTAGACTATATAGTATGATGGCATCTTTGTTGGTGATTTGATCAAAACCTCTAGTTTTACCTCCTAAACACTGGATGATTTGCGCCATTAGTAACCTCCACCTAGGAGGAAGAAGACTTTTTTTAGAGTCCCTTTGGCAGGAACAGCTTCCCCATACCTAATTGTTTTAAACCATGGCCTCACTATGTCAATGGACGGTGGTGCAACATATTCGCTAGAGTGAGGGAGGTAATGTGCACCAATGGCATTCCTAAAGGTGTTTACCCCTACTTAGCCATAGATACCACTAGTGGGGGTTGAGAAGTAAACCTTAGAGTTTTCAAGAGCTTTAGCTGAGTACCAAAACTCAGCTACGTATTCCTTATACTCCCTCCGTCCCAAAATAAGTGTCCAGTTTGACTTTTCAGAGTCAAACTGGTTCAAATTTGACCTTAACTATTTGTGTGTGTGTTATATAATACTCGATGCAAAATACATGAATAGATTGAGTTTTAAGTGTATTTTTCATTGGTATAATTTTCATCAAGTATTATATAACACAAAAGAAAATATTTAAGGTCAATACCCCAGATTAGCTTCCGCTGCTATATGTAAAAATAAGGGTGTTACAATACTTCCTAATCTTCTTGGACATTGACAGAGCTGAGTGAAGAAACCTTCAGTGACTCAAGTGAAAGACTTACAGCTTGAGTAAATACTTAGCACACACCACAGGATTTTATGTTTAAATCTACTGAAAGACTGAAGGGCTCAGGAACTGAACCCAACAATCTCCCCCTATTTGAATATACAAATAGCCTATGTTAAAATCAGTTGTAAGTGAGCAAAACACTTCTTTTACAAATTTTTATATAAATTTGAAAACATGAATGATTTATACTTTCATTCTAACTTTCATTACAATAAATACATAAGTAAAGTTATTATTAAAAGATTACATTCTAGCCTGCCTCTTCTGCTCAGTACTCTTATCTGCTTGATTGGAATGTGGTTTTTTCTTATTCAATTTCTGAAGCAAAAGAGAACTAAAGGTCCTCATTGGCTTGATCATCAAGCCTGGACCTTTGGTGAAGTCTAACAATAAATTTCTTTACAGTATATAACATTGGGTTTTGAGAAATCTCTAAAGTCATGGTAACAAAATCTGTTGTGATATGATTTTAAACAAAATCATACCATAGGACAGGGTTCACTTAAGTTAGTACCTGCTGGTAGATCTTTATATTGAACATGATGACTTGAGCTTCTTATTAGCTCATAAAAAATCCATGAATGTCATCAGCACGCTTTCTTTCTTATTTGAGATCATTTGTCTATCAAAGGATCCCTGTTCACTTAGAGGTCTGTCCAAGTCGATTCCTAGTTCAGCTTCAGTTGTACGGAGATAGTCCATTATTTCCTTTATTTGCTTGTAGATGGAAGTCCACCCTTTACATTTTTTGTTAGGGAAAGCTGTAACAACTTCTCTCCATTCACCTAGATGTAATCATTGGCTTGAATCAGGCGAATTGATTTCACTGTGTATCCTTCTCTTGTATACTTTCAAGGTAATTGGACCCTTTTTGGTCAAGATGTTACAGTTGGTGATTCTTGATTTTGCTCTTATGTTCAGCATTTTATCATAGTATCGATCATACTATAATTTGTCATTATAGTACTTGTTTACCACTTCAATACCAAGAAGATCAATAAGCTATCTTCCTTGTTTTTCCTTTCACATCTGGCATCGTCTGCTTTGGCCTCTTCCTCTATTTTCTTTTGTGCACCGATTTGTTCTTTAGTTAAATGGACATGTTCTCCATCTTCAGTGACAAAGTCAAACCTTTTTTATTCCTTTTTCTTAGAGGATTCAACCGTGAAACCAGACGCATGTGTTGTCTCATCATCAGAATCACTTTCTGTACTCTCTTCTTCCGCATCCTTTAAAGACATGGCCTTTTTGCCGTTGTCGATCTTTGTTTGATCCCCCTCAGGTTGAGAGGAGCTTTTTGGTGGATTTAATAGGAAGGGAGATTACATGTGAGTAGTGGTTGTGATGATTGGTAGAATAGGTGGTGGTGTCATTTCAGGTTGTGGTTTGTTCAGGTTTTTCCTTTCAGCATTCTTTTCAGCTCTTCTTTGAAAAAGCTGGGAGATTGTTGCTTGATTTGTGTTCTTCTCCCCCTCAGCAGGCATAGTATCAGCTTGGCCTGTTGAAGGAACACCTTGTTCTCCAGCTTTTGATGAGGCAGAATCAAAAACCTGAGCGAACTTGTTCAAAGCTTTTGTGACATTTAACAAGAGACCGGGAAGGGCATCCATGGTTTTTAGCTTAGCTTGAACTGATGCAACCTGTACCGATAGTGAAATAAATTCCGCTGGAAGTTCCCACTGAAGAGTCTTCAGTTCAGCAACTTGTGATGTAAGATTGGTGACAGTCTTTGTAAAGTCTTCTAGTTTGGAGGGAATGTCTTTCAAATCTCCTGGTAGCTTAATCTTTAATTCATGAACTTGTTTTTTTTAACCCTTTTACTTCTTCAGTTAGTTCATTGAACTTGGAGGGAAGATCCTTCAGCTTAGTCGGTAGTGAGTTGCTAAAGTAATGCCTAGATAAAATCTTTGAGAATTCAGTTTGTAAAGATTTTACCAGAAGCTCATTGAGCTGTCCTACATCAAGAAAGGAGGGTTGAGCTTTAAGGAGAGCAACTTCAGCTTCAACTTTATTCTTTTCAGTTTCTAGTGTATGCTTTTGAGACTGGAGAAGAAGAACTTGATTTTTGAGTTCTTGAAGCTGAATGGACCTTGGAGATGGAGGTGTGGAAGCTGAAATGTCTTCAGTTTCATCATTTGTGATGGAATGAATTTCTTCATTCTTGTCTTCTTCCTCATCCTCTTCACTATCATCAACCACAATGATAGGATCATCTTCTGGAAAGTCTAGGTCCTTGAAATCAACTTTGACATTTGGCACAGTCTTTTTAGATCTTCAAGCTTAATTGCCCAAAACTTGATTTCTTTACTTGTCTTTGCAGCATTACTTGTTCCTATTTCAGGTGTAGTGAGGACAATTTCCAACCCATCACTAATAGATTTGGTTTTGTCTGCAAGAACATGTGGGTCGGTACCTGTAAATAAGTGATCATATGAATTTTTTTTGGTTCTTTCATTCATACTGTTGTTGAGGTATTATATCACTAGTGAGCAGAAATTCCAAGATTAGTTTCAGATGTGGAATCTGATGAACATGATATCCTGATGCAGGACTGAGTGTATAATGAATAGATGCTGAATAAATAGGCTTATTTATGAAATGTGACATACCACTACTGAGCTGTGGGTTGGCTCTTGCTTCACTGGTGACCCCTAAAGAGGTTGGGCCACCAGTTGCTTGCTGGTCCTCTTTATGCATTCCAGTATCTACAGGTGTAGAAACTGGAGGCTGGCTTGGGTTTGAGTCCATGGGAGAGTGGTGCTTTTCTTTTATTTGATGGCCCAGTTCTGGGAACTGGGTGGGTACTTATGGGAAGACCCCCTTTGGTCTTCCTCTTCTGTGGACACGATGGTTATTTGAAGAAGTTTAAAAAGCTTAGTGTTGTCAGATTTAGTCCAGGCTTTGTGCTTGGGAAACACTCTCGCTTTGGATGAGTTTTTAGGAGCTTTAAAGACCATTGGAATATCAGCAGCGCAGATAGCCAACATGTGGTTTGTAAAGGAGGTTCTTTAGGTTGGTTGGGCTTTAGTGCCCAATTGTTGACACTGAAGACTTGAGTGGGGTAGAGTGTGAGTTCTCCATCTCCATAGCCTTCCTTCATCTTATGTATTATCAATAGGGATAGAAATCTAGTGTATGGTACAACCTTTTCCCTATGTTTCTTGTTTAGTTTGATGATGATGTCTTCTAAAGATACCGGCATGTCATTGTTGATTATTGGTAGACTATACAGTATAATGGCATCTTTGTTTGTGATCTGATCAAAGCCTCCAGTTTTACCTCCTAAACACTAGATGATCTGTGCCATTAGTAACCTCCACCTAGGAGGAAGAAGACTCTTTTTGAGAGTCCCTTTGGCAGGAACAACTTCCCCATACCCAATTGTTTCAAACTATGGCCTCACTATGTCAATAGATGGTGGTGCAACATACTCGCTAGAGTGAAGGAGGTAATGTGCACCAATGGCATTCCTAAAGGTATTTACCCCTACTTCGCCATAGATACCACCAGTGAGGGTCGAGAAGAAAACCTTAGAGTTAGAGCTTTAGCTAAGTACCAAAACTCAGCTAAGTATTCCTTATACATGTTTAGAGATCTGGTAAATGGTTTTCTAAGGCAACATTTGGAAATGAATTCAGAAACACATTTAAAGTGGTCCTTGTTATTATGTTCTAGGTATAGAAGAGCAACCTTATTGTTTGTGTTGAGGATGATATCTTCAAGATTGAAGCCTACTTGTTTAGCAACAACAAAGGGTTGTTCTTGTTATGGAGGATTTTGTTCTTGCTTTGCCATTTGATGCGATTAGGGTTTTGATGATTTGATTTGTTTTGGATTATGAGTGTGTGTGTTTTTGGTGAGTTTGATCTGTGTTTGTGAGAAAATAAGTTGTGATAGGTGCGGTGGATTATATGATTTGAGAATTTTTCACTTTTTTCTTTTATAAATTGGTAACTGCCATTTGGAATTTATGAGTTGGTGAAGAGATATCTAGGCTTTAGGAAGTTATGGGGAATGTTTAGGGTTTGTTTTCAACATGTGTGCTAAACTTTGTATTAAATGAAAGTCATTAAAGCGTGAATCTGACACCTAGAATAGTGAACAGCCGTCTATTCACTGAAAAAGTAGGTGAGAGAAAGGTGATGAGGTCATTTTAACTTTTGGATGTTCTATATTAATATATTTTAATTAAACAACTTCTTTGAAGAGGAAATTATTCTAATAAAATAATATTACTTTTGAGACTCACATTTGTTTTAAAACTGACCTTGAGATTGATGTTTGAAAAAAAGTTGGACTAGGTTCAGGTTTGGTGTTATGTTATGCTGAACAGATTATTGTAATCTTCATCATCATCAATCTTCCAACGAAGGCGATAAAACCCCAAATGCTCATGCAAATCCATGAATGAGACATATGTGATTGCTCAGTTACTTCACTTAAGAGAAAGCTGAAGAATTTGATAAAATCATTTTATAAACTGAACTGAAGAAAATAAATCAGTTTTGTTCAGTTCTTGACTTGACCAATATATGTGCTCCAGCGAAGGCGACAAAACCACATATGCTCATGCAAATCCATGAATGAGACATATGTGATTGCTCAATTACTTAACTTAAGCAAGCTACAGGTTATATGCAAAAACTGAACTGACATTTAACATAAGAAAGTTTGTTCAAGCTTCAGTTTTCTTCAGTCAGTACTGAAGCTTCAGGTTTTGAATCAATGTTCAACATACCTAGTTCAACAATCAATCTTTTGAAATTTGGCTCATCTAGAGGCTTGGTGAAGATATCAGCAAGTTGATATTGAGTGGGAATGAAATGGAATTCAATGTCCCGTTTGAGAGTATGATTCTTGATCTGACATCAATAAGCTTTGTTTTTAGTGCATAATTAGATTGTTATGGGTAACTTTTCATATATGATATCATAGTCAGTGAGTTGACTCTTTATCCATAGTATGATGGCACAACATCCAGCAGCAGCTATATCTTCAACTTCAGTTGAGAACATAGCTACAGATTGCTGCTTATTTGCACTTCAGCAAACAAGCTTGCCTTCAAGCAACTGACAAGCATCTGAAGTGCTTTTTCTGTCCATGTTGCATCCAGCATAGTCAGAGTCTCAGTATCCTTTTAGGTCAAGACCTGAACATTTTGGATACAGAAGACCAAGACTAGGAGTACCATTTAGGTACCTGAAAATTCTCAATAGAAATAAGGTGGGATTCCTTATGTTTGCTTGATGTCTTACATAGAGATCAGTTGAGAATTGAATGTCAAGTCTGCTTGTAGTTAGGTTCATTAGTGATCCAATCATACCTCTATACTGAGACTTGTTTACAGCTTTGCCATTGAGATCAGGTCCTAACATGTTAGGGGGAACAATTTGAGTATTTACTGATGAACCAATTTTGTCATACTTTCTCAGCAGATCTTTGACATATCTTTCTTTGTTGATGAAATGCCTCTTTTAGATTGTTCAATCTGAAATCCAAGGAAGTAGGTGAGGACACCTATCATGCTTATTTCGTATCTTTGAGTCATCAATTTAGCAAACTGTTTGCACACCTTTGTGCTGGTGGACCCAGGGATAATATCATCAACATGAATTTGTACCAAAATCACATTTATTTGAGTTTTGTAGATAAGCAGAGTGTTGTCTAAAGTACCTCTTACAAAATTATGTTCAGTGAGATAGGTTGAGAGAGTTTCATACCATGCTTTTGAAACTTGTTTGAGTCCATAATGGGCTTTGTCTAATTTTGCAGACATGGTTGAGGAATTCATTACATCTCAAAACCTGGAGGTTGTTTGACATATACTTCTTCTTTTATTTTACCATAGAGGAATGTATTATTGATATTCATTTGATAAACTATGAAGTATATGTATGTGGTAAGGCAAGAAAGATCCTGATTGCTTCAAGTCTTGCAACTAGAGCAGGATTTTATCATGATTTATGCCTTATGATTACAATGTCAAGTTTCTTCTTTATTGAAAAAAATTGGAATTGTATCATGTGCTGAAGTATCTTCCATTTGGAGAGGATAAGAGTTCAGAGATCTGAACATCTTTAGTTTTGTGAGGTTATCAATGAAATTGGTTTTCATTGGTGTGTTTTTTTGTTCAAACTGATCATCATTAATGAGTTCATCAGTTTGAAATGGATGATCATTTTTTGATCATTGTGATCAATTTGATCATTTTGACCATATTGGTCAGGTGAGATTTCTACTTTAATAACAGTGGATTTTTTTTCATAAGGTTTTATGAAGAATTCTCAGTTGTTAAAAGCATTTCAGTGTTCATGCTGTGGAACATTTACTTTCTCTCCTTTTTTGAAAACTAAACCATAACCATAACCTTCAGTGGTGTATGTGGAGTTATTTCCATACATTTCTTCAGGTCCTGGTACATCCCATATTTGTGCAGGTAATATATGTTTTGAACGACAGTTGTTCAAATGTGATAAAGATTCCATGATGTTACACTGCACAAAATAGGATCAAGATGGTTAGTTTTGTTTAGAAACCCAATTTTTAGTGGGAGTCTTTGATCTTAGAGCACTTGATGATTCAGTCTTACTTGCTTTGAAAGACTCAACTTTCTTAGCTTGAAGAGCTTCTCTTTTCCTGAACCACTAAATGTCATTGTGATCAGATGTGGTATGAACATTGCTACCACATGTTTCACAGTTCTTTATGACATGTTGAGGGTTTCTAGGTTTGATTCCTCTTCTTAGAGAAATAATCATGTTATGACCATGAGTATCATGATCATAGCTTCCACATATTTCACATACGGGATAGTATACACAATCATCAGATTTATGAACATTATATCCATAATGTATGCAAGAAGGAAAAGGTATTGCTGGCCTTGCAGTTCTGGATCTTGAGGAAGATTCACCTTGACCAGTATGATACTGATTTATATTCATGGAAGACATAAATTCAACATGATCACATGTTCTGTGATTTGTTCTCTTGCACTTTTTACAAAACAAGACTTCATAACAATTCTCAGAGAGATGATTGTTTTGTCCACACAGTTCATAATTCATTTTGAATTGAGTTTTGTATTTGTTTTGAAGTGCATTGGGAGGAACCTGTTGAGAATTCTTGTTTCTGAAGTAAGATGATTTATTCTTGCTAATTTATAATTTTAGTTCATTAAGTTCTTTCATTACAATAGCCAAGGGATGATCATCTTTCATTTTCACATTTTTTAACTTACCAGCGGGAGCTAAGTTAGTTTTAGAAACTGAAGAACTTTTGTTGCCTCTAGCAGGAGCTGAGGAAGGTTCATTTATTGTGATACCTTTTAAAGTTTTAGCTTTGAATGTGGATTTTAACTTCAAAATTGATTTGATAGTCTTTGGTCCAGAAATAGGTTCAGCACCAGTCGGCTTCTCTAGTGAAGGAATAGGGGTACTACAGACTGAAGATTCATCAGCTGAATCATAATCAGTCGATGAAGAGTCAGAGACAACAACTGAGTGGTCAGTTGTGTTTCTTTGTGACTCATTTGATGGTACCTTACTAGTATCATGATTTAATAGAGTAGAATCTTCAGCTTCAGATAACTTAGGTTTATTACTACCAGTAATAGATACCTTTGAGTTATCTGCTGAAGACTTTACAAACACTAGGTCTTTTGGCCTAGAGCTGGAGGTATCTTCAGTGAGTTGGTCAATTCCCAATATTTTCTTCTTTTGAGTAGGAATTTGTTCACTGATACACTGATTAACTTTATTAGAACTGTTTAGCCATGCTTCTGTAATAGAAGTTAGTTCTTTCAGTTCATTTCTTAAGTTTTGATTCTCTTTGAGAATTGTTAGTACAAAAGATGTTATGGGTTGAAAAGATGGATCTGGGATGATTATTGGGATGGGCCAATGATGAGATCTTATACTAAACCAAGCAATGAGATGATCTCCTGCATAATTAAAGGTAAACTGTTTGTCTTATCATGGGGACGGACCCCACGATTAGACTCCGGCGTGAGAGTAAGTAAACATGTTTGTCAGAGGATGTCAGAGTATATGTGTGTAAAATGTGATCAGAAAATCATACCTTGTGGGGTGTCAGAGTACCCCTTTTTATAGGTAAGCCAAATATTAGGTTTTCTTAGTATTTCGCTTGGGCCTGTTGGTGGGACCCTTGTCAGGCGAGAGTCCGCTTGTAATCATGACTTGCAGATATTGGTTTACCTAGCGGACTTCCGCTGACCTGCGGAAGTGTCCTCTGGAAACCCCTCGTCCGTCTTGTTGCTTCCGGACCGTAGCTAGTTTGGCTTGGGCTTAGTTTTGGTCCATTGTGCTTTTCGATTGTCTTATTGGGCCTGGGCCCATGTATGGCTTATGTAGTCCATGCCCAAAGGCATGCTATACGTGTTAGACGTCATCAAGTCCC
>BQNB010001138.1:109090-146448 GCA_026074375.1 Tanacetum coccineum
ACTATTATACTTGTTCAAACATGCTTAATAACTCTGATGAATTATTGTAGAGGGTCGTGTATATTGAAAAGGATCATATATGCACGAAAGAAGCTTAAGTTAGCACAAAGACAAGAAAGATACAAGGCTAAAATAGAAGCAATGAGCAAAGATATCAATGACCAACAAGACAACTTAGTTGAAAATATTTAGCTCCAAAAAGATTACCTCCTAAAGTTGCTTTGGAGTTTCTAAACTGCGTTGTCATCAATGTTTGGTACAAGGTAGAGATTCTTCACTCACTTTCATATACGTTGCAATCGTTTAAGTGACTTTCATCAGTAGCGTTACTTTGACCATAAAGATTATATGTGGCAGTATCAGTTAATATACGAATTAACTATCTTGAAATTAGTCACATGTTATGTTTTGTTACATTAAACTATTTGTTATAATGAAATTGAAAAGAAAACAAATGTTGGCTGACAAATAACACGCCCGGTCCGAAAGAATTTGCACCATCATCTGATATATATTTATAATGTGGTATGTGAGTGGCTTAAGAGTTGTTGATTTCAATCTCGTTTGAGACATTAATGTCATATTATGTGAGAGAGTAGGTGGTTTTGGTGCGTGAATAAAACAATGTTTATGATGCAACCCACTTTGACCCGCACATATTCTGGTCTATGACGTGGCAAAACCCAACGTGCCCATATGTTACTGACAAAGAAGAAGAATAACAGAAGCACTAAATTCTCATTATGTACACTTTTTCATATCGCTCTCGGCAATAAATCTTCTCGGATTTTCCTTTTTGAAGTTATTTTTGCACTAATCGTTGTATCTTAAAGGCTATTGAAAGGTTATTATACAGATCCATAATAAGTTTTATTTGGATATCGCGAGTATATAGTTATTGTTGAATAATAGTTTTAAAAATGGTAGCTTAATTTTTTTTACAAAAAACTAACCAAGTCTTGTATCATTTTCATATGTACCAGGCTACACGTTGTATTGGTGTACATACGCAGACGGAATACTGCAAAGAAGATATCAAGATCTTTAGGATTGTAATTTGCAACCTTTTAGATTAGACAATTTATGTTGGTTCTTTTACCTGTCAGTACAATATACAATAAAATAGTATATATGGTGTTTTGTTATTGTTAACTGAAATGAGAAATCTTATTGTATTAGCCTTTATATAATAATGACATATGTTGTGTTAGTATCCCATGAAACAAAAGTGTTGCATATTTAAATAAGTGTTGCAACAATGTGCACGAAAATAACAAAAAATGTTGCACTTGATTGGTAAAAGTGTTGCTTATTTAGCGGTACAAAATCAAAAAGTGTTGCACTTTTGTGTGGTAATGTTGCATTTGATTTTAGAAAGTGTTGCACCTGTACGTAGAAAGTGTTGCTTTTGAGCCTAAAAAGTGTTGCGTTCCGAAGTATTGCATTTGTTAAACATGCGCAACACTTTCAAGAAGTGTTGCCTATTCTAATAAAAAGTGTCGCTTATACCTAAGGCAACGTTACATAAAGTAGCACTTTAAAGAGTGTCGCATTATGCATAAAGCAACATTTTAAAGACATAATGCAATACTTTATTGGTGTTGCATAAGCTTCATTTTGTAGTAGTGTTACTTCTAATCCTAGCCGTTGACTCGGAGGTCATGGCTACGTGTAATCATCCGGGAATACTTTGAATTTACTACACCGAGGGTATAAATACTCGATTTGTTTTTCACTGTGTCTTTTCCACTTCTTTCTCTATTTCGCCATTGTTAAGATTTTTCAAGCTTTTTAACCTTTTTATCTGTGCTTTACCGTTCTTCAAAGAGTTTCAAGTTTCCAGGTTAAGTTTTTAAACTCCTTTCTTCCATCATGAGTGCGATTACAGATATTAGGTGTGTTCTTACCCAGAAAGCACTTGATGCTTTTTGTGACAAGTTTCATATCCCAGAGGAGGTGCATCCTGTTTTACCCAACCAAAATGATACGATGCATGAGAGGCCTGTTGGGAAAATTAGATTGTATACTAGATTTTTTGACTATGCCAACTTTAGGTTACCCTTGTCCACCTTCCTTGTTGACGTACTTAGACATTTTCGCATCAATATATCCCAACTCTCTGTTATTGGGGCGGCCAAGGTTTCTCATTTTGAAATCTTGTGCCGTGTTTATGGGATTATACCAACTGTTGGGTTATTCCGATGTTTTTATGTAAATTCTAAAAAGAGTGGATGGATGTCATTTAGTAAGTGTTTCGATAATGCTCCCGTATGTTATACGAAACCCCTTGATTCCCTTAAAAATTGGAACAATCATTTCTTCTAGGTGGATGACTTTGCTTGTCCTACCTCTTTTCTGTGGCATACTGCCAAGCATGTGACTAGGCATCCTGATCCAGTAGCGGCCAATTTTAATGCACACGACTACGCCACTCTTGTTGCCCATCCCTCTCTGTTCTGGAAGTTTCCGGAAGCATTCCTGTGCTTGGTTGGACTGAGCTGCCATTACACTTTGGATAAGGAAACTTATCCCCTATTTTTACACAAGAACGGAGAGGATGGGTGTCTTCTGTTATATATGTGTTTTACCACTTGTTGTTTTGTTTCTAACTGCGTGTTTTTTGTGTGCAGAAATGGATATCTTTGCATTCATTCATACCCCGGATCCTACCAAAGTAAGAGTTGTTGAGCGAGAACGAAATGAAGATGAGCCACAATTGCTCGATACTATCGTTGGTCGTACTGTTCAACTGCTTCTGGTTGCTCCTGATCGTGCTAAAAGCAAGTGTTGAGAGACTTTTTGACGAGGGTGGTAGTGGAAACCAAACAGGGCAAGGAGATTCTGTAGGAGGTGGGCAGGATGCTAACATCCAGCCAGTTGTTGAGGCTGCAGACACTGTTGTTGAGGACACAACTCTTGTGCAGTTAAGACGCCAAGGGAAAAGGAAATCCGTGGTTGTGGATGTAGGTGGGGCTTCCCATCCTCCTAAAAAGTTAAAGGAGGATCATGGAACCCCGGGTGGGACCTCCATAGGTGGTAAGTCATGTTCTGCGATCAAGAGGTTGCTTGTTGGAGCTGTGTTGAATGCTAAAGTTGGGGTTGCGGCCATACCTACTTTACCTTTTGTGACAGCTTCCGTATCTTCTACGCCGGAGCTTGAGGTTGGAGATCATACTAACTTCGTGGCTGAACCCAACCTTCATACTATTGGTGCTTCACAAAGGTTTGTTATTTCTTCAGACTCCTCTCACCATTCTGGTCCTACTATTGCGGAGGCTGAAGTTGATTCTCTTGTCAGGTCCTCCGCTCCTATAATGACGACTGTTACTACTGTTACCTCAATGGTCGATCCTACTTTGGTTGCTAAAGAGAAACCTGTTAAACCCTCTCTGTTTTTTGCTGATTCTTCTTCAGCTGGTGGAGCCAATCCCAACACTGGTGTCTTTTCGGATATTACTGGCAGTGACTTTCTTGTTGGTGGTATCCGCACCGTCATCGACCCTGATACTGATCTTTAGAAAGTTTACGTTCCCTAATGGAGCGAGACCAATGGGTCTCGCCTTGATGACGGTCGCGTCTGTCGTGAGATGGTTGATGAGTTTGCTCCTCCCAAGTTTTTCGCGTCTGTTCGTGGAATGGAACATGACCAGCTATTTACTGAGTTTAATGTTGGAGCTGCTCACCAAATGTCTTTGAGTGCCGAAGTAAGGATGCGTGCTGAGTACAATGTTAAGGAGAGAAGGAGGTTGAAGTTTGTTGTTGAGAAGCCGGATGAGTTACTAAAGGCCAAGGATGGAGAGATTAAGGATCTTAAAGCGCAACTATTGTTGAGGGAAACAGAAGCTGCGGAGGCTACTCGCCTCCGTGCCTGGACTTCTAATCTTGAAGCTGTTGAGAAGTCCCTTCGGGATGAAGTGAATGCTTTGAAGGAGCGTAACACCATCCTTGAAAAGGAGCGGAATGCTCTGGATGTGAAGGCGATAGATCTTGAAGCTTTAGTGGTGAGCAAGGAACATGATCTGACTAATTTAAATGCTCAGCTTACTTCTGTCAAATCTCAAAATGACAACCTTGTAGATCGGGTACGCACTTTTATACTTAGGTTTTTTCTCTTCTTTTTTGTTTTATCTTCTTATCTGTATATTTCCGCATAATTGTAGGTTTATGAGCTGGAGACATCTTCTGCCGAACTCCAAGAGAAAGTCACGGTGTATGATAATTGTGTTGAACAACTGGAGAAATTTCAAGATGACCGGATGAAAGTTGCTATTGACAAATTCGACAAGCTATACACGGACTTTGTGGAAATGACCCTTCATTTGGAGGATAAATTCTACCCTCGCCTTCTTACCACTATCTTTGGCCATAGGTGGCTTCTTACCTATGGCATGGAACTTGCCATTGTTAAGTGCCTGAATTCCCCCAAATATCTTTCTGCTCTTGGAACAGCCATTGGTAAGTCTATTGAAAAAGGTATGCAAGATGGGTTGGCTGCTGGGATTACCCATGGTAAGGAAGGTAGGGTTTTGACGGATGTTGCTGCTCATAATCCCTTTGCGGAGGTTGATTACATTTCTGCTTTGCAACAGCTCCAGAATGTGAATTTCCCTTTGCTTGCAGAATTAAGATCCAAGAAGGATGCTAGTGTCGAAACCTTGATGGACACCCTTCGTTTAGAAGGCCCTGTTGCTGAAAAGCTAGGGTTGAATGAGCTGCAACCCAACGTTGACCAGCTAATGGTCCCTATTCATAGCTCACCGAACCAAGTTGTTATTGGTGCTACCGCGCTGTCACTTGCCTTGGATGTTTCTTGTTCTAGGGTCCAAAAGATTAAGGAGAACATTGCACATCAACGATTAGTTCTTTGTGATGTTTTTGTTTTGTTGGTTGAGCCTTTTTCTTTTGCAGTTTTGACAGATGCGGAAGGTACTTCTGACACCGTACCCTCTGTTGTTAGCACCACAACTGCCCTATCCACAACCCTTGCTTCTGCCAGTTTAATTGCTCCTATTTCCGTAGATGATTACGAAGTGGTAGGTACGAATGACCAAGCAGCTGCTGATGGGAGTGCTGCTTCCTTTCCTAATGTTGATGATGCAGAATTGAATATTCCTCAGTGACTTATGTATTTTGCCTTGGTCACGTGTGACCTTTTTGTTGTGGTTATTTGTATGTAAACAATTTCTCTAACTATTTTTATCCGCTAAGTGCCACGGTCGTTTATGACCTTTTTGGATGCGGTAAAATACACTTGAATTTTTATGGTACAATTTAATGTTTCAATCCTTGTTTATGGTTCTGCTATCGTTTTAATACCATGATGACATGTTTAACCTGATAGTCATACTTGAATATTTGTGGGTTATTCTCCCTATACTGGGTTTGCAATACCTCTTTGATATCCCACAATATAATCCAAACACAATAATAAGTAAACCCAAATAAGCCCTTAAATAAGCTGGAAAATGAAAGAAGAAGAAAAGAGAGGAAAACTTAGAATATTAGATTAGAGAAAGAATTAGAGGATTACAAAATGAAACAAATGCAACCCGCACCCTCTCCATGTGTGGAGAGGGTTCCTTTTATACCCTAGCCTACTAGTTGGCACATGGGCTTTCTACTAATGGGTCGGGCTTGGCTTATCTTGTGCTTTAACCCTAAACATGGATAATATTAGGTTACAAACCAAGCCTGATAATACCCGACTAGCCTATTATATTACACCCTAATGTTGAGGTCTCTTTCTTCGAACTCCTCCATTGTTATGGTCTTCTTTAAGTTCTTCTATTTCTATGTTGACATTCTTGTATGACAGATAACATTCTTGTAAGAGGTTGTCTTGTTTTATCATTGTCTCCCTTGATGTTGAAGATACGATTTTTGACGTTTATGCTTTGCCTTGTTTATCTTTGGTCTTAGTCTTTGCTTGTTTGTAATGGCTTTGTTCATTCATGCTTTGTGAACTTGATCTTGAGCCTTTAACTTTTGACTTTGAGTTCTTGAGATCTTTATCTTGCATTATCTCCTTGACTTGAATCATCTTGATTTGACTTTCTTGATCAACTTGTGCTCTTGAACAACATGCTCATACTTGTTACATTCTTGTTTGACATATATAATCATAGGTTTAACAATCTTCCTAAAATACTATTCTTTGATTGACTTTGAGGCTCTTTGATGATGGGGAAGTTTAGAATCAACTATCTTGATGTTGAACGATTGACTTTGAAAGCTTGAGTATAAGCATGTGGTTTATGAATCTGACTTTTGGCAATAAGGCTGCAACACCGTCGTATTATCACTGAAATAAAACTGTTAGCAATTAAAGATGATTTGGCTTTGTTATTCATCTGTGTTTCGGTTGCATTAACTCCGGTTTACCGTTTTTTTTGTATTTTTACTATTTACATGTGATAAGGTAGATTCAAGTATCTTCATTTGACAGGGTTTTCCAGCTCAAAGCGTTGGATTTCTAACACAGATGTTTTAGATTTACCATGCTTTGCTTTTTTTTTATTAATCGGAACGTCTCAAAGCAGAAACCGGTAAGAGTGAATCAAATTTGTTAATAATCTTTTGTTTTTGATCGTCCAATTCATTTTAAGGCGACCAAAATCACGTTGTCCCTGTTAAGCTCAAGATCGATTCATGTAGAAAATCTTGCCAATGGTCACATACCAAGAGGCTCTGTTTGTGGTTGGCTCAAGCAGGATTTCCATCTTCACGGTGGTATAACCTTAAGTATAACTCATGTTTTGGCAAGTCTTAAGGATAATGACGTAGGGAATCTTTGTTACCACTTGTAAACTTTATTGGTGTTCAACAAGTATATTTTCACATTGTGTCCTAATGAGATTTCAAAATTTGATCTCTTTAGCTCTAGACTCGATTTGTGCACTTTGGTTTTATTAATCGGGCTGGAGCAGGAGGCCACTCTATTCAATATTCAAAAATCTCGGAGTGAGATGGTCAATAGATAAACATGGGTTTTTCATGACAAATGTGACAAGTTTATTTTAAAAGAAACCGAATGGATGGGAAGGGTTGTGCTATTTGCATCACTGGGTCCTTGAGGAATCTTCAATATCAACAACTCATCTTTGTGATTTTTGATAGATTTTGTATTGACCCGTTTTGCTAAGTTGTGTGGAAGGGCTGTCTTTGTTTTCACCCCTTTATCCCTCCTATTTTCTTTTTATTTTCAAATCTTCAATGATTACAAGACGTCATTTCTAACACATTGTTGTGTATTTGTTCTGTGCTAGCCTCAATTCATTAGTCGGCATTTTACCTTATAATCATTCTCTCCAATCATACTAAGGAATTGCTATTTCTAACTATGGAGTGTCCTTGGGTAGATCCTTAGGTTCTGGTTGGATCATAGAACTTTTTCCATAACCTAAACCATCCTTATGACTAGATTTGTCGTAAAATTAATAGGTTGTTGGGTATATTTGAAAGTTTGTACTGTTCGACAAGAAAAGGTTAGTACTGTTCAAGTTTATGTTTGTACTGCCTTTGTTGTCCGAGAAACGAGAGTTTGTACTGCTAATGGTGTCCGAGAAGTAGTTAATACTGCTAGTCGTTGCCGATATCGGACAACACACAGCAAAGGATGTCGGACAGAACTGACAGTTTCTTGAAGTACTTGGTTTTTGGATGGATTTGGATCTCGAATAGAACTATTTTTTAAATAGTTTATTCTTATTGATTTATGGCTCGTATTTTTGGAGATTTATTGAAGATGTGATTACGAAGAAGATTGTTTATCACTTATTTGACGATGAAGTGGAATTTCTTGGATGCGTGTTCTTATCATATCTTTTAGCCTTGGAGATAACTTGTTCGTGCTTTCATGATTTTATTGATAAAGACTTGATTGATCTAGTTTTACCTGATGTAAGGAGGTACGTTGTAGTACTCACAGGTATTTACTATCACTTAAAGGAGTTACGTTGTTGTGCTCAGTGTCTCATAGAAGATGAGGATTTTATCAAGAGATCGAGGTCTACTCTCGGAGAAGAAGTGTGAGTTTCTTTATCATATTTTAGTGCAAGATATAAGACACAAGTTTGGGTTATTCTACTTCAGCATCAAATTCGTTATACTCTATTTTCTTCATCAGTGATCACTACATAGAGCCTACTGAGTTCGAGATTCAAGAGATGGTAAACATATTGGTTTCAGGGGAAGCTTATTGTTTAAATGTTTAACCATCTACATGCACCACTTGAGGGGAAGTGTTTCGTTACTACTGCTAGTCATTTATTACTACTGCTAGTTTATATTTCTACTGCTCAAAGTCATTTTTCGTATTATACTTCATGGCGGGTATTTTGAGTATTGGAAGGCTGGATTAGTAGTTGTGGTATATGATTTGTAGCTGTTATGATTCAAGTTGCATTTCTACAGGAAGACCCCTATTGGATGATTACAAAAAGGGGAAGAATATTACAGGTTTATTGATTTGCAGCTTATTATGTGTGGTGGCATGGCAAGGTTACAAAGGAAATTTGAATTAAGGGGAAGATTTTGTTTCATTCAGGGAGATGATTACATCTCAACTTCAGGGGAAGCTTTGGCTTTATGATGAAGTTCGTACACGACTTTGTTTGTTTTGTCATCATCAAATAGGGGAAGATTGTTGGGAATTATAGATTTGATGAGACAAAGTGAATAAAAGAATGAAACAAAAGGACTCAAACGCAAAGCTGGAATTCTTCAAGAGATGGAAGATTTTGAAGATTTCCTAGAAGATCTCCTCATTCAAGTATAAGATAAAGATCAGCTAAAAGATAAAGATCAACATTAATGCTGATTGAAGATTAGTCAAATAGTATTTAATGCTGATTTATAGTTTCCTAATCTTATTTGTTCTTATCCTTTGTAAACCTAGATATCTCTATTATATAAAGAGATATCAGGCGTGTAGTTTAAGGGTGTGCACAAGATGTAGACGTCTAGAAAAGGTGTGTGTGTGTGTCTAGGCATGTGAATGCCTAGATGGTTTGGTTGGTTTAGCCTCAAGGATCTTTGATCCCTGTTAGTTTGTAGATAACCGTTCTACAGTTGATCGTGTAGAATTGGGGCTAATAGTGAAAGATAATGAATGAAAAACCTTGTTATGATATCAATGTTCTTATGCTATTTCCGCTATGCATATACTTTATGTTCATTGTTATCATTATCCTAGATAAGGTCTAAACAACCTGAGCTTACAACGATCTAAGGAGTTATTCAAACTCCACAATTGGTATCAGAGCCTGGTGGCTCTTGATTTAGGATCTACAAGGTTTATAAAGAAACCCTAAAAACCCTAATTTTCATGAAATCAATTTGTGGTAAAAGATTTATGAGGTTTTGAAAATTAATTGCTATGGTGATGCTTATAATCATCCTCTCTACCTGCTTAGGTATGCAATACGATTATCAAATGTTGTTATTATTCTTTTAGGGTTTCACATGAACAGTTAGGGTTTAGAGTAGATTGGTGAACCTAACTTGAAGAAAAGAGCATGTTGTGCGACATCGTATAAGTTTCATGTTATGGGTTCGTGATTCAGATTGAAGATTGTTTGATTATTAGGGTTACGTCGAGACACAAGAAAGTTTGGTGATCATGGTGTAAAGAAAACCTAGGGTTTAACCTAGAGTTTTTGATCGTTTTTCTTGTCGAAATAAAACTAACAGAAGCTTTTCGTTTGTACAGCTCTTTTGGATTCGATCATAAGTTAGTACTGCTCAAATATTATTAATACTGCCAGCCTTCCAAGTTAATACTGTTGGTTGATTTTTAGTACTGCTTAGATCTATGGTTAATATTGCTCGATATATGTTTATATTGTTCAAGTTTATGTTTGTACTGCCTTTGTTGTCCGAGAAACGAGGGTTTGTACTGCTAATGTTGTCCGAGATAAGCAGTTAATACTGCTAGGCTTGTCCGATATCGGGCAGTACTTGGTTTTTAGATGGATTTGGATCTCGGACATAACTATTTTTCAAATAGTTTATTCTTATTGATTTATGGCTCGTATTTTTGGAAATTTATTAAAGATGTGATTACGAAGAGGGTTATTTATTGTTTATTTGAAGATGAAGTAGGATTCTTGGATGCGTGTTATTATCATATCTTTTAGCCTTGGAGATAACTTGTTCGTGCTTTCATGGTTTTATTGATAAAGACTTGATTAATCTAGTTTTACCTTATGTAAGGAGGTATGTTGTAGTACTCACAAGTATTTACTATCACTTAAAGGAGTTACGTTGTTGTGCTCAGTGTCTCATTGAAGATGAGGATTTTATCAAGAGATTGAGGTCTACTCTCGGAGAAGAAGTGTGAGTTTCTTTATCATATTTTAGTGCAAGACATAATACACAAGTTTAGGTTATTCTACTTCTACATCAAGTTCATTATAGTTAGATTTTCTTCATCAGTGTTCACTACATAGAGCCTACATAGTTCGAGATTCAAGAGATGGTAAACATATGGGTTTCAGGGGAAGCTTAATGTTATAATGTTTAAGTTTCTACATGCACCACTTGAGGGGACGTGTTTACAAGTTGCTTATCTACTGAAGACCCCTATTGGATGATTACAAAAAAGGGAAGAAGATTATAGAGTTATGATTTGCAGCTTATTATATGTGGTGGCATGATACAAAGGATATCTGATTGAGGGGAAGCTTGGAAGTTTTGTTTCATTCAGGGAGATGATTACATCTCAACTTCAGGGGAAGCTTAGGCTTTATGATGAAGTTCATACACGACTTTGTTTGTTTTGTCATCATCAAATAGGGGAAGATTGTTGGGATTCTAGATTTGATGAGACAAAATGAATAAAAGAATGAAACAAAAAGGACTAATTCAGCATTATGGGATTCTAGAAGACTTGAAGTCAAACAGTAGTTATCTTCTCATTTAATGCAGTCAAACAGCGATTAATGCTGATTGAAGATCTCATTCAATGCAGTCAAACAACGATTAATGCTGATTGAAGATTAATTACAACTTGAAGATTAATGCTGATTTAGTTTCCTAATTATTTAGTCAACCATATTAAATACATTGACTAAGT
The DNA here is from genome assembly GCA_026074375.1 of Tanacetum coccineum. Classification (NCBI taxonomy): domain Eukaryota; kingdom Viridiplantae; phylum Streptophyta; class Magnoliopsida; order Asterales; family Asteraceae; genus Tanacetum; species Tanacetum coccineum. The sequence continues at coordinate 120,165 of BQNB010001138.1, forward strand.
GTTTAATACAATTGTTGACTGGAATTAGTTTTCTTTGTAAGTCTTGATCTCTCCCTATATAAAGAGATCATAGACATAGGTTTAGATATCCAGAAAAGTGTGTGTACACAAAGTGTAGAAGATGTAGATGTCTAGTATAGAGTTGGTGTAGCCTCAAGGTAATCAAGGTTTTCATTGATCCCTGTTACAGTTTATTAATGTAACCGTATTATCTTGATCAAATAATATTGGGGCTGTTTAGATTCAACAAGTGGTATCAGAGCCTGTGCTTTGAGAAACTTTGATCTAGAAGATATCATCAAGAAGAAATCATTTACTCACAAGGAAGAGATGGCTCCTATGGCTCTATCAGACTCTAAGGTAAATAATGACAAATCTTATTATGATATCAATGTTCTTATGTTATTTCCGCTATGCATATACTTTATGTTCATTGTTATCATTATCCGAGATAAGGTCTAAACAACCTGAGCTTACAACGATCTAAGGAGTTATTCAAACTCCACAATTGGTTCTCTTGAACCTCTGCATCAGATAATTTCATCCCCTGTTTGGAAGAATCATCTTCAGAAGTCAGAAGATTTAATCCAGAAGAAACTTGGGATTTGAAGATAAATCACAAGTTTAGGGGAGGATTGTTGGGAATAAATCTTCACAAGAGTTAATACTGCCAAGGTATAACTAACAGTACTAATGGAGTTAGTACTGCCAGTACATACTTAGTACTGCCAGAGTTAGTTAATACTGCTAGAAGAAAGATTAATACTGCTGATGGTCAAAGCTGCTGACTTGGAGATAAGGATGCATGGAGATAAATAAGGAATGTATATCTTTTATATTTTAGGAAGATTTGTATGTGATTATGATTGATAGTTATCTTGTAAAGGACTCCTTGTGGTGTATAAAAGGAGATCCTAGGTTAAGGTTTTATATACGCATACATAGACACATACGCTTAAGAGATAAAGAATACATCTTAGAGAAAAATTGTAATAGCTTCGAGGTTTGTAACCTTAGTACTAATCAAGAGTACTCGTATTATCAATAATATTGAAGCAGTTTGTGATATATTCATTATTGGTACTGTTCCATTGCTAAATACTTCTAGAGTATCAAAGTGTAGATTCCGCATACACTTTGATATACAAACAAAGTCTCAACTGTTGTTATTTTGGATTCATCTAAGGTAACAAACACTTTACTACGTAAAGAATCGGTCAAGGCGTGGGATCAACAAGTGGTATTAGAGCCCCACATCTCAAACTATCCCCGAGTGTTAATTGGGAAGCTTAGCCAAAGCATTGTTCTGTGTATTTTCTAACTCCATTACTTCTAGATCAAAGTTTCTTAAAGCACAGGCTCTGATACCACTTGTTGATCCCACGCCTTGATCGATTCTTTACCTTGTAAAGAGTATGTTACCTTGGATAAATCCAAAATAACAATGGTAGAGACTTTGTTTGTATATCAAAGAGTATGCGGAATCTACTCTTTAATACTCTAGAATATTAATCAATGAAACATAATTGAAGAACACAAATACAACCAAACGCTTCAATATATAATGATAAACAACAATATAGAGTACTTTATCTGACCTAGTACTGGGGTTACAACCTTGAAGTTATTACAATGAGATGCTGTGTAGGTATGTGTATGATAATGAGATAAATGAGATGAATGAGATGTAAACTAGATGCCCTAGGATCTCCTTTTATACACCAAGGAGTCCTAATGAGCATACATACTTTCCTAAATATTTAGTCAAATATATTAAATACAATATACTAACTATTAAGATACGTTCACTAATGTAATAAGTCAAATTCACAATCAGCGTTAATTTCTTCTATCATCATTATCTACAGTCTTCTGTTTGACTAATCAGCATTAACATCAGTCAATTAGCAATTTTTTATTTTTTTTTTTTTTTTTGGGGGGGGGGGGGGTTTTTTTTTTTTTAAACTTCAGTTGAAACAACAAGAAGACTTCCAGTATCATAACTTTTCTCACCAGTCAGCAATAATCTTGAACCAACAGTAGTAACTCTATAATCAGCAGTAGTAAGTTCTTCAATAGTCTTAAGTTAGTACAGGCAGTACTAACTTACTCTAGCAGTATTAACTGACTGATTTAGTACTGGAAGTTGTAATCTTAAGCAGTACGAACTATTTTCTTCTAGTAGTACTAACTTTTGGCTTTAAACAGCAAAATAAGCAGCATATATCAACATGATTAATAAAGACGCGAGCAGGTCATTCCTAACAGAAGTGGGCGCATGGTTCTTTAGGGTTTCGATACTTATTTCATGATTGGCTGCATGTTTGTGATCTGTTATGATTATTTGTGCTCAATGTTACCAGTTGCTTCGTTCTTAACTACTTCCTTGGGTTTTGAAACTCTAGGATTAAAGTTCATGATTGTTTATAAGAAGAATGCAAGAAACAGTAGAGGTTCGAGTATGGTTACTGGAAAAGGAATGATTGTCGACTAAAGTTACTGGTTAACAACAAGTATTCGAGTTAGTTTCAATTGATTGGGCACGAAGGCTATGGGAGGAAGGAGAATGCTAATTTGTGACGGATTCATGACAGCTTTGTAACACTAAAAAGCATCGTCTGGATACTTAAAAAAAAGAAAAAAAAGATTAGTGCTGCTTCATGGTTATTAATGTTGCTATTGTATGCAGATGTGATCTTATGGGCTAGTTCATGGTTGTGATTAACAGTAGTAAGCCCAAGTTAATGTTGCTCGATGCTTATATGCACTTTGTGCTGCTAAGGAAACTTAATGCTGCCAATGAAGTGTTAATACTGCCAAGGTAATATTACTACTGCCAGAAGGAAGTTAATACTACTTCATGATCAAATTAGTACTGCCAATGATAATGAAAGTATATTGTTTATGCTGCCAGTTGTATGTTTATAGTGTCAAAGCAAAGATTAATATTGTTTGGTCAAGAAGTATGTTAATACTGCTAGGGTTTTGAAAAGGTTGTTACAACTGCTAGTTTTAAAGAAGTATTAAGTTTGTATTGCTAGCATTAAAATGGAGATTGGTTAATACTGCTTGGGCTTAATGGAATTAAAACTGCTAGTATTGTACGATATCATATGACACACACAGTTTTGGATCTTGGATAGGTTTTGATAGAAAAAGGCTCGTTTTTGGGTTTCTTAGATTAATTGGTTACAAAGAAGGTTGTTTATTGCTTATTTGATGGTGAAGTGGAATTACTTGGGTAAGTGTTTTATCATATCTTAAACTGCTTACAACGTTTAAAGATAACTTGTTTGTGCATAGAAACGATGTGAGGAAGACGTGTCAAAATCTAGTAAAGGTGTGTGATTTCTCTTATAGTGCTCAATGCGCACATTTTGCTATCACTTATTATGTGTCTCATAGAAGATGAGGATTTTTGTCAAGAGGTTGCGATCTACTTATATTTCACAGATTTATTTATAAGTTCGAAGTCATGTGGATAGTACAAGATATAAGACACAAGTTTGGGTTGTTCTACTTCAACATCAAGTTCGTAATACTTAGTTTTCTTCATCAGTAATCATTACATAGAGCTTACAGAATTTGAAGATTCAAGAGATGGTTAACATATGGGTTTCAAGGGAAGCTTATTGTGAAAAATGTTTAACCATCAGGATTTGTTCATGCACCACTTAAAGTGAAAGGTTTCATTACTACTACTAGTTATCTATTACTACTGCTAGTTTAAGTTTCTACTGTCTTGAATTCATTATTCTTATTATGCGTCATGGAGGGTAATTTGAGACATTAGAAGGCTGGATTAGTAGTGTAGTATATGGTTTATAGTTGTAAAGATTCAAGTTGCTTATCTTTACAAGACCCCTATTGGATTATGACAAAAAGGGGAAGAAGATTACAGAGATATGATTTGTAGCTTATTATGTGTGGTGATATGAGCAAGTTACAAAGGAAATCTGAATTAAAGAGAAGTTTTGTTTCATTCAGGGAGATCCATGATCTCAACTTCAGGGGAAGATTTGATTGAAGGCTTTATGATGAAGTTCGTGCAAGAACATTGTTTGTTTTGTCATCATCAAATAGGGGAAGATTGTTGGGATCTATAGATTTGATGAGACAAAATAAAGAAAAGACTGAAACATAAGGTATAAATCGTCAAGATTGGAATTCTACAAGCTGGTGGAGAATTATGGAAGATTTGGTCAAAGATATCAAAAGATGAAGATTCCATTGAAGACTTGCTTAAAAAGATAAAGACCAAGTTAATGCTAATTGAGATAAAAAGTTACAACTTGGAGATTAATGCTATTAATGTTGATTGAATTGTTGATTAGGAAGATTTAATAGCATTAATGTTGATTAATGCCATTAATGCTATTAAAGATGTTTCCTAATAATAGCATTAATGTTGATTAATGCTATTAATTCTATTAAAGATGTTTCCTAATTTAATTATGATTTCCTTTGTAAAAGTCTTATGTTCTCTCTATATAAAGAGACATAAACGTATTGTTTTAAGTGCGTGCCAAAAAGTGTGTGTGTGCACCAAAGGTGTAAAACGTGTGTATGTGGGTTTACACGTCCCACAGAAAGATGTAGATGCTAGCATGTGTGGTGTAGCCCCAAGATCATTAGTTTGATCCTGTTGATGTAACCGTCTTACCATTGATCAGGTAAGATTGGGGCTTGTAGTAGTCATTATAGTTAGAGATTATGATGAAAAACATTGTATTAATAACAATGATTCAATGTTTGAATATTCCGCCTTTGTTATTAATTTATCCTAGATAAGGTCAAAACAACCTGAGCTTAAACGATTCTCAACAACTTTGGTATCATTAGCTGAGGACTTTACAAAGACTAAGTCTGTTTGCCCAGAACTGGAGGGTTCTTTAGTGAGTTAATCTATTCCTAAGATTCTTTTCTTTTGATTGCGAATTTGTTCACTGATATACTAATTTACCTTGCTTGAACTGTTAAGCTATGTTTCAGTGATTGCTGTTAGCTCTTTTATTTCTTTTCTCAGATTTTGATTCTCTTTGAGAATTTTAGTGTTTACATATTGCATTGTAAGAAAATTAAGCTTTGCTTGTTTCAGTACTAATTATTGCTCTTTGCATGTGTTCACTTCTTGAACAAGATCTCTATGTTTTAACACAAGATTATTTCTTTATTCTTTAACATAATTAAGATCAATACACAAATAATCAATAAAAAAATTTCTTTCATCATTATTTTCCATTTCAAGAAGAGTGTGTACCTTTCTCAATGAGATCTTTAGCTATTCACCATTCCTGGCACTTTCTTTTGCCAACAACGACATTTTCATCATCAGCACAGTGCCATGGTACCTTCATTTACAACCTATTTCATTTGTCATTCAGATGACACATTTTCTTTATCCCATTCATATGCTTCAGCAACAAGACCTTTGTTCTTGACCATTGATGATTTGGAAGTTGAAGCACCAGAACTGAGGAGAGCCAGCTTAGCCTTTACTTTGTTGTATTTGGCTTCAAAGTCTTTGGTGGGCCTCAGTTCAAGTTTTTGTTGAGAGGAACTATAGAATTTTGGTTGAGTTTTGTTTTGAGAGGACAATGAGTATGATGGAACTGGAGTTTTGGCATCAATCTCTTCAAAGTTTTTTGGACCCCTTTTTTTCACTCCACATTTTGTGGATTGAGCTTCATCAGTTGCCTTTGCATAGAACCTTTGGGACCCCCTTCTGAAGAACCTTTTGGAATTGGCCAACAGAGTTCTTTCATGAAATTCCTCTTCAAGATCATTTAGGTATTCTTGACTGCTTCTTGTATCCTCTTCATCATTTGTACTATCTTGAAAGTCCTGGACAATAAAGGTTGAGATGAAGGCAGTTGACAAGGATGTTGTAGTGGCTAAATATTTTTTCTTTTCTGTATTATAAATACTGTCAATAAGGTTTTATTTATATTTAAGTTTAGCAAATAGAGAAGCAAGCTCAGAATCTTTAACATGGTTAGTGTTTCTGAGACTTTTGCAAAAACTTAACCACTTCTTTGGCAACCCATTTATGAAACTAGTATTATTTCAAGCTTTGAAAGTTTGATGCCATCATTTACTAGTTCATTCATCAAAGCTTTGTATCTGGTGAAAGGTTGTGTTAGATTTTCACCTTCTTTGAATTCGAAGGTATTATAACACAGCTTCAGGTCCAAGTCCATACTCTCTTTCACATCAGAGGGGACCTCATGATACAATATCTGGTCTTCCCAGGTTGATGTTGTTGTTTCACAATTAATAACACTATTCATTTAGTCGTCTAGTAAGACAGACATGATGAGACTTTTAAGACGCTGATCTTAGTTAGCAGCTTTTCTTTCATCAGCGTTCCATTGAGACTCTGGTTTTCTATTACTAGCAGCCATTGGAACATAAGGACCATCTTGAATAATGCTTTTGAAAAGGGGTTCAATACCAATGACGTGGCACATAAACTTTTTCTTCCAATTGGTGAAATTTTCTACCTCAAGCATAGGAGCAGCATTTAACTGGCTACCCTTATATTCAAGAGTCTGTGGTACTTATGCTGTCATTTTAGATGGATCTTGATTTTAAAAATCTTTTTAAGCAGTTATATAAAAACTTTAGAAAAGGTTTTACAAATCAGACTACTCTGATACCACTTGTTAGTCCCCTTGAATGTGATATTAGGTTTATCAAGTTAAACTAATCACATTCTATGACAACAAAGTGTTGTTTTAAGCATATATATATATATATATATATATGAACAATATTATGAACAGGTTTAAAACACATAGAAGTAACTTTTCAACGTATAGGTTCTTATAAGAATTAAATAAAGAATCTATGACACACTTTGCTTGCAGAATAGCAAAGTGGTTGAATGACAATTAGGGTGATCTCCTCTAACTTAAACTCGAACCAAAGTTACAAGATTAAGTACAAACTATTAACCAACACTTGAGCTTCAGCTCCAGTGGTTCTCTTAGTTTGTTTGGGAGTAAATGCTCTTAAATGTGTTTTACATTAATTGGAAGAGATGGCATTTACTCCTTACATTGCATTCCTTTTATAGGCAAGTAAATTAGGGTTTACAAGGTGTTACCTAGGTACAGTCCTTTAGGAAAAGTAGTTGTACTTTTATACCAACTTTAGAAGTATCATTTCCTAAGGAGATTTGCTTTATTCTTTTTTATATAAAGCAATATTTTTCCCGCCTTGTAAACCTTCTAGAAGAGAAACATTTCGTTTCAGCTTCTAAGAGGAGATCGACATCGTTCAGCTTGGAATTGTCAACCAAGCTGAACTGAAGCTCTTGCTAAAGCCTTCTTCAGTTTCTGAACCACTACATAAACTGAAGTGAAAATGATCTTGATCTTCTAAGTACTGAGAACTATAGCTGAACTTGTTTCAACTAACTAAGTGAATGGTTTTGAAAATCCTTACTATAAATTATACTATATTATAATATATATACTATATATATATATATATATATATATATATATATATATATATATATATATATATATATATATATATATATATATATATATAATATGTAAATATATAATAAGTATTCCCAAAATATCAATTAATAAGAGAGAGTAAGTATTCCGTAAGGTTTTTAAGAAATTACTTTTGACCAAAGTAAAATCCAAAACCTTCCTGGGTCGTTTCCCGACGAGGCGTGAATTAAAAATCGAGGTTAAGTTCATGATCGCGTGTTTGAATAATCAAGATTTTTTGAGTTGGGATTCTATTTCTACTAATAATATGCAAAAACAAATAAAGGCTAGCTAAAAACGAAAACAATTAAAGTTAAAACACGAAAAACGATAACGGGATCAAAACCCGAGCCTTAAAAACCTAAATTCTACAATTTTAACCCTAAAAATGCAAATTTAATTTTTAACAGTCCTAAATGATTAATAAAAAATTTAGAAAAAAGAATTATATTTTTTTGACTTTTATTTTATTTATTATGAATTAAAAACAGTTTTAATCTAAAAAAATTAATTAAAAATACTAAACTAATTTTCAAAATTCTGAAAAAATTACAGAAATTACTTTAAACTATGAAGAACCTAAGAAAAATAAAAGCTAGAAAATTTGCTGAACAAATAAGCTGTTAAAAAGCTAAAAAGCTCGGATAAGCAAAATGGACAAAAGAGGTTTAAATATTAAATGTGACAAACTATGAATGAAAAAGTCCCAAGGGCAGTTGGTAGTGGAGTGTGGTGTTAAAACGTTGGTGTTATGAAGGAGAGGTCACAGGTTCAAAACCTGTGGCCTTTTTTTTGGAAAATTTTTTTATTTTTGATTTTCTTTTTGAAAAAGCTAAAACATAAGCCAAAACCAGCAACTTTAATGAATGGACTTTTTATTGAAGCTTAATATTAAGCTAGAAAAAGCAACAGAATGGTTTTCTCAACTCTTAGAAAATAAGCTAAAACTAAATGGACTTTTTGACTCAATAAGCTACTAAGAAAGGCAAATAAGCTAAAACATCCTTACCCCTAGACCTAATAAGCACAAGGACTAGATATTAGTAAAGAAAATAAAAATAGCCTGGAAAAAAATCTAAAAAACTTTAAGACACGCCAGACATAAAGAAGACAGACTCTAGGATCTTAGACACTTTTTTATGCTAGATTTAAAACAAATTAAGTACTAAACATAAGCTACAAGCTCAAAACAGATTAAGATTGTTAACCCAATAGAACATGTTTAAGCTAAGGATTAAGCAAAAAAAAAAGTAAGCTAGAAAGGGCTTAAAAGATGACAGTTAAAGCTAGTTTGTTTTTGGTTTTTGGATTAAATGACAGAATTACAGCTTATGTTTTTGACTCTATAAGCAAAGTAATAGCTAAAAACTTAAGGACATCTTACAACTTGACTCAATAAGCAAAAAATAAAAACTCGAACTTAATTAATTAAGACTACAGATAAAGTAGAAATCTTAATTTGAAAGTAATATAATTAATGCATAAGCACTATCAATACCTAATGATTTTTGGACTAAAGATTTAAAAGGTTTTTCTAGCACAGAGACTCAAAACAGATGTCTCATTGATGCACTAAAAACTTATTCAGTCACAAATTACCATACCTCAATATAAGCATTATAAGTAATCTTACAAATTAGCTGTTTTGAAATCCTTGGTTTAACAGACTTATGGTTTTGATAAATTAATCTTCAAAAACATATTTCTACCTAATTAAGTTATTGAAACTTGTTTTGGACTAAATTAAAGCTAATTAAAAATGATTTTGAAACTAAAGCAGGCTACTTGATTTTGCTAAGCTAAAATGTTAATTCAAACATACTTTTAAAATCTAAAATTCCATTTTAAGCTTGAATAAACCTAAATAAGCCCTGGATTTTGGAAAGCAGATAAAGCACTAAGCAAATAAAAGACTAATAAGCAAATTATAAGGAACCTAAGCACTAACTTATAAGCTATACTATATAAGCTACTTTGACTATTTTTTGACAGTTTTCATGAAACCTCAAATCAAACTATATTAAAACAATAAACTAGATGCAATAAGCTAACAACAGACTAAATAAGCATAAATAAGCAAAGCATAAGCAGAATTAAGTAGTTTAATAAGCTGATATTGAAATTAAACAAGAATAAAGTAAAAGAGAAAGTACCTCAGTCCCGGCTTAACAGGCACTAAAATGCTCAAAGGAGCTTATTCAACAAGCTTTAGCTTGTTGTAAACAAGCTAGTAACAGTCCAATAAGCCCATCCCTTTTTGGCTTATCATCCATTATTTAAGCATTCCACAATAGCATAGGTGTATAAAGTACTTCTTAATGAAACAATATTAAACAAGCTCAAGAGAACTAAACTGATTAAGATGTAGCTTAATGAGTACAAAGAGCTTATGTAATTTTTGAAATCATGATTTAAGCTTAATTTGCATAGAAGTAAATGACAGAATTATAAAAAATAGTATTTAAAGCAAACTTGAAATTTTATTAAAACTTAAAAGAGTACAATACTGGAAAGGAAAGTTACATTAATTAAAAATAAGCTGGTAAATATAAGCTAAATTACACTACTCCTAAGCTAATCCTACTCCTAGATCTTCCTCATAGAAGAAATCCTATCACTATTTATAGATAAACTAAGGTGCAGGGGTGTGTTTGTTGTGTGAGGAGGATTGAAAAGCTTCATCATAGCCCTTCAATTATCTTGTTCTCCAAGTTCTTGAATCACAGCCCTTGATTCTTTGTGATGTCCCATAGCCAATGAAAAATCATGGGATTGCCAAGGTGGAATTGGCACCTTGTGGAGTGGGGTTGAGTTGTGAGAGTGATGGGTGACAGTAGGGTAGAGGGTTTTTGTCGTGGTGCAGGGTAGAGTGAAAGAGATAGTGAATAGTGTTTTGGGTTTGGCGAGAAATGGTTTAGGTTTGTTTTGGGGATAACGGGGTAAGGGTAACAGGGTTAGGTTTAGGACTAGGGGTGTAATTGTTTAAGGACTAACGGTGTAATAACCAGGGACTAACGGTGTAACGGTATAAGGACTAGCAGTGTTAGTCCTTAAGGATTAACGATGCAAACCCTTAAGGACTAATGGTGTAATGGATTGGCTAATGGGCTTTTGGTTTGGGCCTTAGGTTTTGGACTTTAGGCTTTATAAGGGCTTAAAAGCTTAAGGCTTATGATTGATGATTAATGGGCTGACCCGGCCCATTAACTTGGGTGCGGGTTGGTCCATGCACACGTCTTTGGCTTCGACTTTGACTTTGACCTTTTTTTTGACTTTTTGACTTTGACTTTTCACGCTCTTTCCATTCTCGTGCTCGGTTTTCTCGGTTTTTACCTTTAATTTTGTCCTTTAGTGAATATCCGTTACCTGCACATCATAAATAGCAAAACAAGCATATATTTGGCATTTTATGTCTGTTTTTGATCATTTAGGCTCGTTTTAATAGGTAAAAGGTATGTGTAATTAAGCACATACCAAAGTCCCCCATACTAAACTATTGTCGTGTCCTCACGCAATGCCATAAGTAAACACTTTAGAAAACCAAAAATCTCAATCCCTCTTGACTAATTACCTCAAAAAGTAGCTAAGTGTTCATCAAACGGAATTAAAGAATCATTAGTTTTGAAAAGCCCCGTTTTGACCATTTTTACATATTTACACTTATTACCACACATATTTTTGTATTTTTCCCTCTTTCTCATTTTTTTGTACTTTTTTTTAAAGCAACTTACTAGAATGTTTGGACTTTTGTTATTTTCATATCATTTAGGGTCATAGAACAAGAAGCACTTCAATCCTAAAATGCCCAAAAAGATAAATTCATCGTTCTCGACTTTTTACTTGTCCCAAACCAATCTTAAAAACAAAATCGCCGTTAAATATAAGTTAAGATGCTAACACTACTCATACTTGTGACTTCTGAAACTTTTCACTCCCGACAATTATTATATCTTAGGTGAATGTGCTTATTTCGAATTTCAACCATAGATCAAACGTTTTGCAAAATTTCTATGCTTCACGTTCCACCCAAAAGTAATGAGTTTGAAGGCGAGATCATCCCATGTAGCGACTTTCGTCTCGGCACATCCCAACCTTGCGGCTAAGTGACCAGGCTTTTGACACCCCACAGAGACTAGTATCGAGACTCACGGACCTTCGGTTTCAAAACTCTTGGATTTCCCGTATATACATAAAATCACAACTTAAAACGAAATAGTCTTAGTTCAAAAGCATATTTAAATTTAAGAAAAAGAGATTTTCCCTATATTTATTAATTCACGTTTATTACACTTAATATAATTACACATCCTTTAAACTAAGGAAATCCTCGACCTTTTAGAAGGCTGCAACATCGGTTGTGAGCCGGCAAGATGCAGCAAACTTTTATCAGTCTCGGATAAATACTATGTGCCTTATTTAGAAGACTGCAACATCGGTTGTGAGCCGGCAAGATGCAGTAAACTTTTATTAGCCCACAGTTTTTATTATTATTATTACCTCATTTTTCATCATTTTTTTAACACTTTATATTACCATGATATAGAGAAAATTTCTTTTTAGAAAATTTAAGTATAAATTTGAACTAAGACTAAAATTATTGATATCGACCATACTTCAAAAATCGTTGATATAAGTTTAATTTTCGAAGAGAGCACGTATTATTAGTCCGGTTAGAAGCTTATGGGAGAGAAAAGCCACAAACTACACTTATGAGCTCTTAAGATTTCCAACTAATCCTTGTTTAGCATCTAACTCATTTATTTCTCGTTCTTCGCAAATTTAAAATCTTTAATAAAAAGATTCGCAAATGCTTAGTCTAAAAGTTAAGGGACAAGCTAGAGCTCAATACGCTTGATCGAGTCAAAATTTATTCTTATTCTACCCAGCAGGAAAGTCAACATTGTGATAAAACACTTATTTTATTTTTGAAAATTTTTAATTTTTTTCATTTTTTTGGTATTTTGGTGGTAAAAACGAGATTACATGAAAACAATGGCTGCAGGCACAATCAAATCGATAAATCCCCCCATACTAGAACATAACATTGTCCTCAATGTTTTAAGAAGGGTCTCTATGTAAATCTAAAGCCGTTTATTAAGTATGCTCAAAGATAAACGTTAGTCGATAAGATTTGGATATTGGTTTCCCATAATTATGCAAAGGATTGAAGCTCGAGTGAACGAAGGACAAAACCACGAGCACGAGAGGCTTCATAATCTGGGGCAATCCTGGACAAATATCACAAAACACAAAGCACACGAGAAAGGAAGAGGTGAACCTCCTCACAAAACACTTATTCATTACTACTATAAATATATATTAGGATAAGCATGGGTTGCCACCCACAAAGCGCTTATTTTTGTTAACCGAGTCTTGAGCCTGACTCAATTACCCATACTTGAGCTAGTCAATGAGGATGGAAATGGACAAACAGAACATCTAAGATAGGAATGTCCCTTCCATAGATAATCATCAGGCTTTTAGAAAAATCAAAAATGATCTTTAAAGGATTAAAGCCCCGATGAGATAAGAGATGAGGAGATTTTTCCTCATTAGAAGCAAGAATACCAGGATTGAAAATGTTGTCCTCATTTTTGGATGAAAATGGGAGCAAAGTGTCAAACACTGGAGAAAGAGGATCACGGATGAATGAGATAGAAAATTCATCCGGGGATAGAAATCTCTTGGATTGTACTTTAATGAATATCCCTGGATCGAAAATCTTGTTTCTAGTTTTGGAAGGAAAAGAAACTACAAGGTCGGATCCGAGGGAATCACTAGAAAGAGTGAAATCTAAATCCAGATGAAGGGTGGAATGGGTGGGTAAAACATTAGGCACATGAACTCTTGGTTCTCTTATTGGATTATCAAAAATATCCTCCACCACATCCATAGTGAAATCCCCCGAATCGGGCTCACTATCATAATAGAATGCCTCATAATCTGGAAGAGATAAATCCGTATAAGAAGTGGGATTGCCACTACTTTTCTCTTCCAAATTAAAGCAAAAAGTCTCGGACTCGGGTAAAAAATTATAAAAAATGTTGGTCTCCTTCAGGAAAGAGTTAGGAGATGTGGAGGGAAACTTGGTCACAAAATTAGAAGATGGAGTGGGATTGTCTTTTAATGCTTCGATCTTAGCAACAAGAAGATTGATATTGAACAATTTCTCACGAAGAATATCGTCCTTGATTGTTAGAAGAATATTAGTATCAATCTCTCCATCTTCAAAATCCTTCACCTCCTCTAAGCTGACGAGATCAGAATCGGGAGGTGATGCATCGACATAATCGATGTCCTCACTGTAAATAGGATCGTCATCATTCGAAGAATAATCATCGTTGGAATCAATGAAAATCTCAGAATGATCTTTTAAAGCTTCAAGAGGGGTGGAATTGTCACAAAAAGGCACATCACACATGCTGTCGAAAATACCCTCGGACTCACTTAGGATCGGGATAAGGTCCTCAACACTAGACTCCTCCTTTTCAGGAATATTTCTAAGATGCTCGTCCCCCATACTTAGAGAGTTATCGGGTTCCATAGTCGGTAAGACGGGTGTGATTGCAATAGTATCGTCTTTGTCATCATCATTGCAAATGGGAATCTTCCAATATCGAGCCTTAGCCACTTGTTCTTCCGTAATTCGCATCTCTTCTTGCTCTTTCTTTTGTCGAATATTATCACTCCAAGCTTGAAAAGCAATTCGTAATTCTTCCATACTTTCTTCAAGAGGAGTTTGATGAATGACGGGATGTTGCGCGGGTTGAAAATGGTCAAAACCAAAAGAATTAGAATTATAGCAAAATTTTGGCTTATAATAATTTTCATTCATTGGTTGACATTGGTATGTCTCATGAGGACCCCCGCAATTTTCACAACTAAGATATTGTTGGTGAAAATTTGGTGAATTTTGTGGAGGGTGGTTTGAAAATTTTGGAGAATCGTTAAAAGAGTATGGAGTTGAAAAATTGATTGGTGTTCCTTTTCCATAACTACAATAAAAACAAACTCCATCATATTGATTGCAACCACACCCTTGGTACGTACAACAAAGATATTGTTGTTGAAAGCTTGGCGACGTTTGTGGGAACTTATCAAAGTTTTGATTGTAGCATGGTTCCGGGTTAGAGATAATCGGAACTTGCGGTGGACAATTGTAACCATAATAAGCACCGTTCCCACAAGACTCACAAGTACATCGTTGACAAAAGAAACCGTCTAACGAATCGTCGCACCCGTAACAACAATTTTGGGTGATTTGTGGAGGACTTTGTGAAGAATTTTGTGCAAAATTTTCATCGGGGTCTTGATTTTTGACAATTGGTTCTTGAGGCGTATCAACAAAGTTAGTATTATCATTGGATGACTCGGAAGAGTGAATTTGGGTTTGTTGAGGTGGGTTGAGAAGATTTTTGAAAGATTCATTTTCATCACAACTTGTAAAACAAACTTCATTCAAACACTTTCGCACAAAAGCACAAGGTCGACATACTAGACCATCAATCGGGTCTCCACACTTAGGATAATTCGGAAAGGATTGTTTAGACGAATCGGGTGTTTCATTAGGATCACGAACAAAAGTGTCAACGGAACAACATTGATCATTAGTATACAAAGCTCCACAAGACGAACATTCCTTAAATGCATACATGATGAAGAGAAGAATTAAACGGATATGAGGATACGGAGATAAGAATTTAATGGAATAGGATTAAGAAGAATTTTTTTGGTAACCGAAATTCAATAGTACATGGTAGCTCTCTAGAAAAACGCATAAAGAAGCGGAGGAGCGGGTAAGCGTGAAGCGTTTTTTAAAAACCTTCTCCTTTCGGGTCGAAGTTCGTAGGATCGACCCTCCTTATACCTCTTTTATAGTTTGTAATCTAAAGGTGAGCCGAAATCATAAGTGACACAACGGTTGATTTTGTTGTTTTTCAATTTTTTTAGTATTTTGATTACTTGAAAATATTCACAAAAGAAAGCGATAACTTCACGGGGAAGGGTCTTCAAACACAAATCTTCAAACGAAACACGATAATCGTAACACACTTCCCCGACAACGGCGCCAAAAATTAATCAAAAGCTTTCTATATATATATAATAATAATAAAACTATTATTAAAATCAAAAGATCAATAATAGAAGAGAGTAAGTATTCCGTGGCTTTTTAAAAGGGAATTAACTTTTACCCAAAGCAAAATCCCAAAAAACCTTCCCGGGTCGTGTCCCGACGAGGTGCGAATTTGAAAATCGAGGTAACGTTTGTGGAACAATGCTTGAATATCACAAATTTGATTTGTTTTTCTATTTCTACAAATAAAATGCACAAACAAGTAAAGGCATGCTAAAAACGAAAGCAAATAAGGCTAAAACACTAAAAACGATAACGGGATTCAAAACCCGTTCTTTAAAAACCCAAATTCTAAAATTTTAACCCTACAAACAAAAATTTAATTTTTATAAATCCTAAATGATAAAAGAAAATTTTTTAAAAAAGAATTATATTTTTTTGACTTTTATATTATTTTTTATGAATTAAAAATAGTTTTTATCTAAATTAAATATTAAAAATACTAAACTATTTATAAAAAATCTGAAAAAATTACAAAAAGTACTTTAAACTATGTTGATTCTAAGAAAAATAAAAAACTAGAAAAGTGCTGAACGAATAAGCTGGAAATAAGCCTAAAAAGGCTGATAGGCAAAATGGCTAAAAAATGGTTAAGTAATAAATGTTGTGAAGATATACCCGAAAAAGACCCCAGGGCAGATGGGGTGTGGTGTGTGTGTTAAATGTTGGTTGAGATTGGATTCGAGCCCGGCTCACCCTTGACTTCCTAATTTCCCAACATTTTTTTATGCAAAATTTTTTAATGGGAAAGTTTTATAACATGAAAATAAGCAATTTTAAAAAAGATACTTTTTACAAAACTTAATAAATAAGCTGGAATAAGCTATTTAAATTGACAGACTTGGTTTTTTAACTAAGGACTAAAAGGCTTAAACTGTTTGATCTTTTTAAGACTAAATAAGCTAGGAAAACAACAAAATAAGTTAAAAGCATCTTAATACTAACTTAATAAGCAAAACTGAACAACATTTAAACAAATCCAATAAGCCATGAACTGAGAAAAGCAATTAAGCACTTTGGGTCAAAACGGCTAACCAAACAGTCCAACTAGGCATTTTTGAGCTTATTTTTAAGCAACTAAATGGATCCTTATGACAAATTGATTTGCAAAACCTTAAAGCTTAACCTACAACCTATCTAAAACACAAATCAAAAAGGAGTTTGAAACACAGATAAGCCATGAAAAAGGCTTATGAAAAAGCTGAGTACACTATGATTTTGGTTTTTTTTCAAAGATTTTAAAAGGAAAAAATGGCTTTTGCAGCCTAAAAATAAGCTAGTATAAGCTAAAGGGAAAACTTAAAAGGTAAAAACAGATAAAGCTTGCTATCTAAAGAGCTTATACCATCAATATCAGACCTTAAAACAAGCTTAAACTAACTAAATTTTGCTAATGAAAACTGGCTTATGGACTTTAAAGATGAAAGAAAACTTAGACAGATGTTTGACCCAATCTCATAAAACAATTGCACACTTAAACTAGATCTAATCTACCAAATTCATGACCTAAAACAAGCAAGAAAACACACTTACAAGCACTTAATCAAAATACAAGCAAATAAGCTATGAATTGCAACTGAAACACCACAGATTCAAAACACACATACACAAAACTTTGAAAATGAGTTTTAATCTTTAAAACCTTTTTAAAACTGATTAAAACAACTTAAATAAGCTTATTGAAGTTAGCTTCATGACCCAAACAGTTTTATAACTCAATTTGACCCATTTTGAACCTAATGCCAAACACTCCTTTAACATTTCAAAATCAATTTTAAAGCTAATTTAGACTGATATAAGCTAAGATTTTAAGAAACAAATGATGAACAATGGATAGTAAGCACAAATAAGCAACAAGAACTCAGAAATAAGCACTCAAAATAAGCAATCAAGAATAAGCAACTTGAAGCACCAATAAGACAGATTATAAGAAAACAACATGTAAATGAACTCTAAGCATAAAACTAAATCAAAAGCAATCAATAAGGCATAATAAGCATCAATAAGCAAAGGTAAGCAGTAAAATAAGCAGTTTAAATAGGCAAGCAGTAAATAAGCTTAAAAACTTAAAATGAGAACTTACCAATGACCTTTGCTCAAAACCAGGTCCAAATGCTCAATGAGCTTATCTACTAAGCTCCAGCTTGTTTTAAACAAGCTAGTAAAAACCCTATAAGCCCTTCTATGTTAGGCTTATCTTTCATAAAAGCTTAAGACAGATTTGAGGGTGAAATCTCAGTTAAGCTTTTGAAAAAGCTTAACTAAGTCAGACAGGAGTAAATGAGTTTGTTAGCTTATGAAAATGGTTTTAGAACACAAGTTTAAGCTTAAATGCATAAGGTAAAAACAGAATTTAAAATGACAGAATTTTAAAACTTTTAAAACTTAAATTTCATTAAACTTAAAAACATTACATTGCTTTGAAAAGTAAAGTACAATTTAAAGTGAATAAGACTGAAAAATAAAGCTAAACTACTCCTAAACTAGATAGATTTTACAAAGGAAAACCTAGCCTATTTATATAAAAAAAGCTTGCACAGAGGTGTGCTTCTTGTGTTTGTTATGTTTGTTGTGAGAGGAAACCAAAAGCTTCAATCCTGGCCATCCATCTTTCTTTGGCTCCAAGCTCTGAATATGAACCCTTGATTTAGTTTGTCGTCCCATCAACCAATAGAAACTTATAGGATTGACAACATAAGCTTGTCGTTTGGTTGGGATAATATGTTAAGGGAGTTTGTTTGATTGTTGGGAATAGGTTAAAATTGTTTGTCTATTTGCAGGGTACTATTTTGGAGGGGATGGATGAATAGTAAACATGGCGGGAAAAGAATTGGGGGTACTGTTAGTTGTTTTTAACGGGGTTAGGGGGTAAAAGGATGTGGGGTGAAAAGGGTTTAAGGTTATAGGGACTAGTTGTGTTAGTCCTAAGGACTAACAGTGTTAGTCCTTAAGGACTAACAATGTAAAAGGGTAAAGGGTTGTAGGGTTAATGGTTGTTAGCTGTTGTTGGGCTATGGTTTGGGCCGGTTTATATATAAAAGAGGATTGGGCCAAGTAATAGATTTAGGGCTTATTATTAGTAAGCTTAAAAGCTTAAGTCTTCTATATGCTTAATGGGCTGACCCGACCCATTAAATGGATACGGGTTGGCCCTTTTAAGATTTCTTCGGGTTCGGCTTCGTCTTTGACTTTGACTTCTCGGCTTTGACTTTTGACTTTCTCACGTTCTTTCCATTCTGTGCTTGGTTTTGTCCGTTTTGGCTTGATTTTGTGTCCTTTAGTGAATATCCGTAACCTGCACAATCATAAATCACAAAACACACAAATACATTGTATTTTTGGTATATTTTGGTTATTTTAGGCACATTTTTATAGGCAAAAGGTATGTGTAATTAAGCACATACTAAGTACCCGAATTCGCAATTTTCTAGAGTCACCCGAATTCGCAGTGTCATAGTGTTGTCCGAATTCGCAGTTACTTGTGTTAACCGAATTCGCAGGTCCGAATTTTCAACCCTTCAAACCCAACCTAGTCAACTTGGTATTTACCGAGTTGACCCAGGTCGACTCACTGAGTCATTACAACAAGTCTAAACTAAAACAGAAATGAAGAAGGAGAGAAGACATACTCAAATTTAAAGTCTACACAACATCAACAATAATCAAACCATAACAATCTGATACAATCTCAACATCAACAACTGCCCTCGTCACATTTAAATTCACAAATCCAACTCATCTAAATCCTATTCCCATCATCACAATTTTACAACTACAAATCCAACTCCATCTACTTTCAACAACAAGACTTGAAAATAAATCAACTGTGATCTCAGATTTGTTTTTTTTTGTGTGAATTTTATTAAATTCGAGACCTTACAAGATCGAACACGAAAAATAAACCTCATCATAGATCTGTAGAAAGGCAAAGCTTTCTCTTTTTTTATTCGAAAATAAAGAAAGAATGATAACAAATATGTTATTTTCTCTCTTTGATTCGTTGATACATAACATAAAACGATACAAAATTACACCTACCCGAGACCTTTATTAAGATCTTGATGCCGTTGCTAGTTGGTGCTCGGTCAAAAACGGACTGTATGAAGAAAAGGGTTTTATATTAAGATTCGTTTCAAAGGCTTGTTTCTTGTGGATTATGATGGTTCCGAGTTGACTTGTGTGATTTAGGTCGAGCAGAAGTGAACAAAAGGAAGTTAAGTGTTTTGATTTGAGTAGGATTGCAAGCGTTTTTATTTGTAGAAGAAGTGGGAGGTTGTTAGTGTTTATCTAAGTGGTTGGAAACTATAGAACTGTTTAGATCTGCTTTTGAGAGAAAATGATGATATGGGGCGGATGGAATGTGATGAAAAGATGATTAGGGCAAAATATTTTACTAGAAATTAGGGATTGTGATATTAATATCCCAAATATGTTGGATCGGGTTTACTAAACACTTGGTGGGCTGGTTATTGCATTTTTGTAAGACATAGGCAACTTGGGCCTCGTCTATGGTAACTTGGGCCGTATCCTCTTAAAGGTGATACATGGGCTATGTTTAACCATGCTCAATATGTTTAACCCAAATTTTGATGCTAAACATATGGTTTTATTTGTTGGCTAATGGTATGCATTCGAGCTTTAAAATGACAAAGTGACAAAGTGACGTGACCGGGATTAATTTTTATAAAGAATCATGGAAATTAAAGGCTAGATTCGGTATTAATTAATTTTTTAGTGACTACGGAGTTGATCGGGTATCACTTATTTGAGATTGAAGTGGCATTTCATGAAGATGTGATTTTATTTTATCTTGAAGTCAAAATTTAGTCATTCATAGTTGATTGGATGCATAATGTTCAATGATAACTTGCTCAGGCTTAAGAATTTGGATGAAATCTTGGATTATCTAGTTTCCAGCAGTCGGGGTGGATGGTTAAAGACCTGGGGTGATGAATGTCTCATACTTTGCTTGGTAAGTATTGAGTTTCTCTACACTATTCTTCCAACATTTGTGCAAGCTTAAGTCATAAGAACGGGGAATTCTACTTCAGTTTCAAGTTTGGTATATCAGGTTTACTTCATCAGTGGTTACTTCAAATAGCCTACAAAACGGTTGGTAAAAAGATAGTCAAAGAGAGGTTATGAGTAGAGATTTGATCAGCAATTGATTCTCATGGGTTAGATCTGAGCTAATTTATTCTTCACACAAGTACTCAAGTAAATGTGCGTCCAAGGTTTTGCTGATTCTGACGTGTCAAAACCAGCAAGGGGGAAGGAGAAGATACACCCTTGAGTCTTTGCCTTCTTTTTCTTGAAAGCTTGATATAGGACATCTTTCTTGAATTTTTTTAAGTTAGGCAATGCCGGGAAGACTAATGTCATAACCGCAGAGAAAATCAGAGCTTTAATTTATGGCTTTTGGGTGCATTTCTTCAGACACATGGGGGAAGTGATATCTTGAGAACTTTAGTATGCATTATTTGAATTTCTAGGGGGAAGTGTTGTGAGAAGAATTATTCAAGCGTGAGAAGATACGTTGCTGATCCAGATAATGCTTACCCCAAACGATCAATCACTAAGCTTATTCTTAAAGGAGCAGTAATATTTGATGTGGTATCCTACCAATTCCGTTGTGCACTTAATTATTCTAAGCCTGTAAGAAAGCTTTGAAACTGCTCAAGAGAGGATTGCTAGTTTGGGGGGAAGCTTTGAAAGCTTCTAAATTAAGAATATGTGGCATGAATTAGGGGGAAGTTGATTCATTGCTAGTTTAGGGGGAAGCTTTGAAAGCTTCTAAATGAAGATTATATGGCATGAATTAGGGGGAAGCTAATTCAGAAGCTTCTCCTTAACCAGAAGTGTATGGGTTACTTAGTTCGTGCCTATTACAGTATTTCTCCTACAAAGTACTACAAAGATGATTCATGTTGGAGTGCAGACTTGAAGTCAAACACCACAGAAGACGTCATCAGCATTGGAAGCTTCATGGAAGTTCTTGTTCTTAATCATTATGTACTTGTTAGGAAAATATTGTAAGTAATTCCGTATATCGTCCCGTGGGGGAAGATTGTTAGGAATTCACTTTACGTGACGACATTTAAGGAATTACCATTGTTTACCATATCACCACACACAAGGACTAGTATAGTTAACATAGGATTCTTATGTAATGTGTGGTGGTATAAATACCCCTCTATGGCTTCCATAGAGGGGTTGAGTCTTTTGTTCATTCTATTTTATCAAGTTTACTTTCTCTTACTACTCTCTCTCACTAAAATGGCTATCATGTGGTTTGACTCACCAATAGGGATGGCAATGGGTCGGGGAATTTTGGGGATCGTATTTACCATCCCCATCCCTGTTTCTCAGCCTCATCCCCATCCCCATCCCCATCGGGGAATCGATTTACATTCCCATCCCCGTCCCTAATGGGGATCGGGGATTCGGGGAATTTTCGCCCTTATAAATAAAGCATAAAATTACACAACTAAATGAAAATATAAAGAATTAACCTACATAATGTCTTAGAATGCATACGTTGTACATAGTATGATTAATTAAAATGTCATTCAACTTTAAAGGATCGTAAATACTAAAATATCACATATACTATATAAATAAAATGGATTGAATGTGTGTATTCGGAAAAAATATTAGTTGAATAATATATAGTTAATACTTAACATTTTAAAAGTAGTCGATTCATTAAATATGGCATATACATACAAATATACTTCAAGTATAATATTTGTCAATACTTACTAAATTAATACATGTACATGTAGTATTAATATAAAAATAATATATATATATATATATATATATTTGTACATTAAAAAGTTCAGGGTCGAGTACGGGGCTGGGGATTTATGTTATCCCCATCCCCGGTTTCATAATTCGAGGATTCCCCGTCCTCATCCCCATCCCCGGTCAACTCAGAGAAAAACAATTGGCACCAATGAGATGCTTACACATACTCCTTAATATATAATTACAATTAAAATTAAAATATTAATCTAAATGGTATCTCTGTAATTTGCGTCTCTAAATTTTCTTTACATCTTGTGACCAAACTGCCTCTTCTCATTTCATCCAAAAGAATCCCTCCATCTCATCTATAAACCTCCACCCCCAACGAATCAATTAGATCTCAACATATCTTTTAGTTGTTCTGGTATTATCATGATCATGGTTCCTTTAGTATCTCAACCTATCTTATAACTCTAGCCCCACTTTCGTTTTTTAATATCTCCGTTCATTTGTGTGCCACCTTCTCTTGTTATGAAGATTCCGACCATCTCTCATTCCGACAATGAGTTGTGACGTGATGCGTCTCACTCGACGCCACTCCGCCTCATGATCGGACGACATCCTTCGGACGCCAAGATTTTTCAGGTAATAACCCTTTCCGACGCTACTTCAAATCCGAGTAAACACCAGTATATTTTTCGTCATATTCTTTTTTAAGTCCCAGTTTGAAATCGTTGGCGACGCTACTCGTGTATCACTTTTGTTGAAGATCACTGCTTTTTTTTCAGATCCGTTGACAACAAAGAGTTTATTGTCGTGACCATGTGTATTAGTCATTGCCTCCAAGTGTTTAAAATTGAGTTATTTAGAAATTGGCCCGGCTATAGACGGTTTGTTTTAATGTGTATAAGTTGGTCAATATGAGTGTCTATATGAGTGTTGACTTCTGTTTACCCCTTTGGTACGCCGACGCATTATATAAATAAAAATGGAGACACAAATCGAAGTCTGTGAGTTGACGGGGTGTTTTGGGACAGTTTTTGAAAGATGGGAAGGTATTCTTTTTTTGTGAATTTTTGTGTTTTAGTTTTTAAGTAATAGAGTGTGTGTCAGTTTTCATGTGGCAGTTGTAGATCGAGTATCTAACTATGGATTGTGGTGTATCAACATTTTAGTCATTTTGTATCAGTTAAAGAGCTGTGAAAATGGATTGTTTTATCCAGTTAAGCATTTTTGCATTAAAAGTTTTGCTTTAACCTTTGTATCATTGTTTTAAAGGTGGAATGTTTCACTTTTATTGATGTATTAATATGAAGCTATCTACCAGTAGTTTGTGTATTATTATGTGCTTGTATATTAAAGTTCTAAGCTCGAGTATTCGTTAGATAACTCGTGTGTATCACTTTCGTTGTATGTATGGGTTGGTTTGTCATTCATGGTTTCGTCTTGTACCAGTTGTTTATTTGCCACCAAAACTAATAATACAATTCATTTATAAAGAAAAAGAATATGTACGTGTATAAGGAAAGGTGTTCAATTTGTCTTAATATTGTATATAGAAATAAAAAGGTCTAAAATAAATAGCATAAGAAAAAAAAAGATATAAGTGGATATGAATATGACGTCTGAGCATTTAAAGTGGTGCTGACCATCTGACTTTTAGTATGCAAAAGCCATTTGTTATCCATTAAATTACTACTATGCCACCCATCTAATTATACTTGAATAGCATCCATAATACTTGATCCAATGGTTGACAATAGTGCCTATTGTTTTCTACTTTAATACGTTCACCACAATAACGGCCCCCTATGGATGACATATTACATATTAAAGGAAAATGCGGGTTAGGAAATGTGTTTGAACTCGAAAATGCTTAGGCCTGATCAAAACAGTAAATTCGTGTCGACTTATCAACATCTTTTATTTACACATTTGAACCATAATCCCCGGTTTTTAATTCGGGGATTCCGTCCCCATCCCTAATACTCCGGTTAGCTCGGGGAGTTACCCTGTCAATTTGGGTCTTTAGGGATCGGTGTCTAATAGGGTACGGGTTTTATTGTCATTCCCCTAATAACACAATGACCAATGGATTCTTAGTTTTCGTGTTTACTTTCAATTTAACTAATGTAAGGAAACCTTGTTTGAACGCTCGTTGGCTTATAATACATGTTGGGACAGAGCCTTGATTGTAAACCAACATGGTTTACTCATTCACGACATTGAAGGCTACGTTATTCGCCAATGAAAGCCTAACAAAACCTGATGCCGATCTAACATAGCCTAGTCTTTCTCCTTTATCCCACCAGGCTTTGTTTCAAATAAGGGTTCATGCAACTTCTTTTGATATAAGTAATCTTCGATCCTCATCTTCTAGAAAACAAAATTCGAGCCATCAAAAATCATCACTGATCATTATATCTAATTTATATATGCATTGTTGTATTACAGTAGCAAGAGCTATATTCAGAGCAAGAGCTCTATTTTTCACTTTGTTGGGATTTTAAGCGATGCCTACCACCATAACAAAGCAGGCAAGAGGTTGACAAACGCTCCTAGAGGCTACAACAAGCTTACATAGCTTTATAGAGCCCTTAAGAACCTTGCTAGATAATGCCAGAACGAAAAACGTAAGAACACAATTAAGGAAAAAGAATATTTTTATCTTTGGTGGTAATTTACAATTACAATGATAATAAAGGTGGACAACTAAAACCTAACTTTCTCCACAAGATAGTAATCTCGAACTTCAACTTCTACATAGACGCAATCCCCTAAAAGTTACTGCCCGAGAGGGTTGTGCTGTTGCAGACCCACGAACAAAGGTTGTCCTCTTTCGTTTTTTTGTGTAGAATCCCAATAGAGGCTTCATCAAAAGTCTTCTCGGGTTCCATTATCCTTTACAACCCAACTCTTTATATCAACCAAACGAACCTTCACAAGAAACAGCTTGAAGTTCTTCATCATTCCCATGCATGGGGTCGCATGGAATGAGGTACCCGAATCCATAACCCATGATTCATAATATTCCTCTACGCAACATGATGGAGCATCATCAGAAGCATCTATAGATACATGCACAACACCCTATGAAGCCTCACACTAACTTCTAATAAGACCCTTTTTCTAACAATTCCAATCTTAGTGTTCTCTGATGGCGATTTCTTCCTCGATCATGATCTACCACAATTACTTTCCCCTCTCATGACCCGTCGTACTTAAGAAAGAATTTGGATATTCCCCAGAATTTCTCCTACGAATGTCTTCACCGAGAATCATATCCTTATTATCTTTGAACGTCGGCTTATTCGTACCTGACGTACTACGAACTATTGTAACGATGCCAGACCAAGTATCAGGTAACCAAGACAATAGTAACTTAGCCTACATTTCATCATCAAACTTAATATCAACCGATAATAATTTTGATATCACCGAATACAACTCATTCACATGATCTGCAACGACCGCACCCTCTGTCATATTCGTGTTCATAAGCTACCTTATCAAGAAAACCTTGTGTTGGGAATTACGTTTTCCTAACTTAGTACCGACAGTACAAATAGTTAGTACTGATAGTTATAGTTAGTACTAACAGTACAAAGTGTTAAGTACTGATCAGTTAGTTAGTATCGATAGTAGAAAATAGTTAGTACCGTTTAAGAGATATGTATGAGATATTTTAGGAAAAGATATGTACGCGTTTTGTAAGCCTGTTGGGGTTTATCCTTAGTCTATAAAAGGATCCATCTTGGCATAGTTAGAGAAAACGAGCTCAAGATATCTCATACAAATCGTATCTCATAGTTAGTAATCTGTAATCACCAAAAGCAGATTAATAGAAATTATTATTTAGTTTTTCATTGTTCTTTTTAGTACTTGTGTT
>BQNB010001139.1:0-26366 GCA_026074375.1 Tanacetum coccineum
TCTTCATAAGTACTGTCAACTAGATTCCGCATAGTTGACAGTATATCAGTGTTTCATTAAGGAATAACGATCCTACACTCGTTCAATGGAATTTTCACTAATTCGAGCAACTTTTCTTTATTCATTAACAAATCCCTAATCGTAGGAGCAAATCTCGGCATTAAAAACAAAGCATCTGCAAAACTTATATCAAAACGCAAATCTTGAAACATTTGAAAAATCTTTTCTTTTTGGTATGAAGCTTTTTCTCGATTCTTTTGATTGTCTCGTCTTGAAGGGTAAGGAATACTTGGCTTAGGTACCGTCTTCGGAATCTCGGGTTCCGGAATTGGTTTAGGGATAACCGGAGGTGGGATTTGAGCGGTACTTCCTTGGAAATTATTTTGCTCCTCATCCGTTATTTCCTCGGTCTCTCGTTCCACTACCTTTTTCGGGGAAGGTTTAGTTGGATTCGAGGGTCCCTCGTAAGCTACACCACTTCGGGTAGTGATCGCTTTCATCTCACCCTTCGGGTTAGGAATCGTATTACTCGGAAGAGTACCCGAAGGTGAGGCTTGGGCTTGAAAGAAACTACTTAACATGTTTTGAAGATTATTTTGCAACGTGTTTTGAAAAGCATTATTTTGACTCATCAAAGCGGTTTGTTGATTCTTGATGGTATTTTGAATCTCGTTCTTTAACTCTCCTTTCATCGAAGTGATTTGGTATTGCAAATTCCTAATCGTTTGATCATTAGACTTCTTGTAATTCGAAAAATCATTTGAAAAATCGTTCACTTGATTATTAGGCACTTGAAACGGTTGATTTTGAAAACCTTGGTTAATGTAACTAAGCCAATGAAAACCTTGATTTTAAAAGGGGTGTTTGGGTCAATGCTTAAAATGGGTCAAAATGGTCTTTGCAATAGGTTAATGTAACTAAGCCAATTTTAACTAACTAACTTAAGTAATATTAATATGTTTTAAAAGGTGTTAGAGTTTAAAAATTCATTTGTAAGGTATTCTATATCCTTAGTTTGAATGTGTGCTTATCAGGACTTCATATCAGCTTAATTTATAAAATTGTGATCAAGGTGCTTATCTCAGAGTTTTTGGTATCCTTTTAGTGTTATAATTCAGTGGTGTAAGAGTAAGTTCAAGTTTGCATTACCCTTTTTGAGTAGTGTCTTAGCTCTTAGTTTTTTTGTACACAAGTTCATTAGGAGCTTGTGTTATCTTGTTTTAACTTATTTTAAGATTTCAGGCTTATTAGCCAGCTTATTGCTAAACTGACTTGTGTACCTTTAGAAACTGCCAAAATATCACCTGGTGCTAGCAGTCTTTTTGACACCTCCTTATTTTGCTTATTTGATTAGTGACATTAGTCTTTTCAAGCAATTATGAGAAGCCCACAAGCTGTTCTATAAGCCCTATAAGCCTTTAAGCTTAAGTCATCCTCTAGGTAACTTATTTTTAAGCTCAAAAAGCCGTCCCAAGCCCATTTGTATGCATTTTTGTGACTTAAGTGCTTATGGTTTATCCTGGCTTATTGGTTTGCAGTTCTTGGCTTATTCATGTTTGAACTAGCTTATTAGGTTAGCTTAGTTCCCTTTTAACTTATTTTCTTTTAGTTTAGTGCTTATTCGAGCTTAATTGCTTCCTAGCTTAAATTTCTAAGTAATAAAGCTTTTTTTTTACTTCTGTCTATTCTAGCTATTTGTAGTATTTAATCCTTGCTTATTTATGTCTGTTTTTGCTTATTAGGTGTAGTCTAGCTTCTGTTTTTGCTTATTTGTGTTTGTCACTTGCTTATTTGTGTAAAAATCCTAAACAATCAAGCCATTTGAGCCTTAAAGTGCTTAATAAGCATTCTGTCAGTTTACTTTTGTTTTCATAATTTTTCATAATCGTTTACTATTTTTAATCATTTATTTTTATTAAAAATGTTTTTTAATTATAATAAATTAAAAAAATTAAAAAAAATATTTTTCTTTTTTAGAAAATTTTCTATTATCAGTTTTCACTTAGGAAAAATAGAAAATCTTTCGTAGGGTCGACACTCAATAACAGTCGCCCCTTGGGTCTTTTCTGTTAGAGTGTGGTTTATATTTAATCTATATGCTATTTTTTTTTCCATTTTAGTCATAAGCCCTTTTTAGCTTATTATGGGCTTATGTATAAGCTAAGTTTTTCCCTCCTTATTTTTCCTGCATTAAGCTTATCTTAAGTTATTTTCCTGCATTTTTTAAGAATTTTTCATAAACGTTTAATATTTTTAATCATTTATTTTCTTTAAAAAAAACCGATTTTAATTATATAAATTAAATAAAAAAATCAAAAAAATATTTTTCTTTTTTAGAAAATTTTCTTTTATCAGTTTTCACTTAGGAAAAATAGAAAATCTTTCGTAGGGTTGTTTTTGCAAAATCGTACTTTTTAAAGAACGGGATTTACCCCATTTTTTGTTTTTTCATTTTAAAGCTCGTTTTAACTCCGTTTTTGGTCTAATCTTTTTCATTCTTCATTATTAGTCACCTAGAGTAGATTATAAGTAAAAATTTATTTGTAGTCTTTGTTCGGGATTTTTGCTCTCGTTTTTTAGTTTAATGTCATAATTTTTTTTATAGGTTTTCCCAATCATTTTTGCTTATTATTGATTAATTTAGCTTTCTAAATTCCCAAATCATTAATTTCATTCAAACTCCAATTTTCCGATTGTACCGATTTTCAAGCACAGCCTCGTTGGGGATAAACGACCCAGGATTATTCTATTCTACTTCTCGGTTTCATTGATTATTTTTAGATTATACTTATTATATATATTTTATTATATATATTATATATATAAGGTTTAGTTTAAACTTTATTAATCATCCAACAGAAAATAAGCCCAAAACAGCTTATTTCAAAAAGCTAATAAGAAAAGAAGATGAGAATAAAGAAAAGAAAGAGCAAGAATAAGTTAAACAAATCCAACATTCATTTAATTGATAAGAAGCCAAGAGTCTTACAAGAACTAAACTAATAAGCTTTTACAAAATCACCTAATAAGCTAACGAGACTAATACTACAATACTTAAAAAAACTACTACTACTTTTGGGTTAAAATGAAAATAAAACAAAAGAAATTGAAATGCCTCCGCTGTGCTTGGATCTGCTCATTATAAAGCCCAACACCCAGGGTTCTTTTTGTCATTTCGCAACCCCACCAGCTCATTAATATCAATTATGGCCAATGATTGGCAATAAATGCCATTTATGACCTCGGGTGATGTGGCATCCAAAAATATTCACTGCCTGGAATTGAACACAAGACCCTTAGCATGCATACGCATGTCTTTACCACTGGACTAAGTGTCCAGTGGTGTAATTACTTCCCATTATTTTAGTTTTAACCCTTTTTTTACATTTAGGCTGGACTTGTTTATTACTAGTAGTAAATTTGGTCGGCCCGTTCAAGGTGAATCGGGTCGAGTCTTGGAGCGGTGGGTATCGGATCCATGGACTCCGAACTTCAAGCTCCTTCCAATGGAAGCTTGGGGAATCTTCAACGACTTTCATCTTAAACTTGAATAAAAAGTACTATTGATTCGAAACAAACCCGAAAAAACCTGTTTATTTTGCTCTGTTTTCAATCTTTAGTACCTGCAAGACATAAAAATACCAAACAAACATATTTGCAAGATAATTATCTATATTTTAGCATTTTTAGTCCGATTAATAGTGTTTTACGAGGTTATAAGGATGTGTGTTTTAGCACACATCAATGCACCTAAACCAAACTATAAAATTCTCTCTTCTTTCTCTTCTCTTGGTCAAGTCCGAAATCAAACACCACCAGAAATCCATAGTTTTTCAATCTTCAAGCAAGAACAAGGTAGCAAGATCATAAGGGTTGATATTCTAATAGTCGGGGTATATTAAAAACAATGTTTGGGTTGTTATTCGAGTCCAAATCTTCATTCAAAACCCTTTTTTATAGGTCTTCAAAATCCTACAATACTTGTACTTTTACTATCCTAATAATGATCTAAACATAAATGTACAATGCGTTTGTAGATTTTTGTAACTTGAAAAACTAATAAAAACCCTAATAGGGTGCGTTTGGTTCGAAATAGGCAAAAGAGAAATAAGGGAAAAAGTGTCACTTTTATAGAATGATTCTAATGATAAAATAACATTTAATTTCGAAAGTGCTTATTTTTGGTTTTGGTTTATTTATAAGCTATCCGTGAGCTTATTGGCTATCTCGTGGGCTTATTAGGGTCTCAACCCAATAACAAACCCACAAGGGTTTTGTAATTTTTCTTGTTCCATATTTGGCTTATTCGAGAGGCTTATTATTTAGCTTATTTAACCTCTTATTCGATTTCGGTCTTATTGGATTTGCTTATTTGGTATTCTGGGCTTTTTCTTGGTTCCGACCCAACAACCTAACCGACAAAGGGTGTCCGGTTTACTTATTTCGAGCCCAACGGGCTTATTCTTGGTCTCGATCCATTTAAAAATTTATGTGGCTTATTTCGTTTAGCTTATTCGCTTTCCGGCTTATTTTGGTACTTATTTTCTTAGCTTATTTGAATACTAAAAAGGTTTCCGAGCTTATGGACTCATTTCTAGCTTATTTTCAAAACCTATGAGCTTATTGGACTCGCGATCCAATAAGGGAATAAGCTACGACTTATTTCCTCGGCTTATTACTCTCGATTTATATTCCTTACTTTTATTTTTAGCTTATGCTTATACCACATTATTTATTTGATATTTCCTTCGCTTAACGGGCCTACAATCGGGCTTATATAAATTTTAGAGTGCTTATTGGGCTTGTGTACAACTATCATTCCAACAAGGCCCAATAACCTCTCGTCTTAATTTTGACTTATTGATGTAAATTATTTTGACATCTAAAGAAACTTATTAGCTTATTTTAATACTTATCGGTTTATTCTCGGACTTAGACATTTATAAAATATTCACATGGGCTTATTGGGCCGGGAAGCCCAATAAGGATTAATTAACACTATTTTTAACAAGGTTGTCAGGATCGGGATCTTACTTAGGATCGTTTTCGGCTTTGCAAGATCGTAATCGTAGAATTGGATCGGGATCGTAAGATCCTATGAAAACATATAGTATATTTTTGTATAAGGTTATTTTTTTATATTTCTATATGTTTTTATATAATATTTTATATGATAAGCATTTACATATATCCCAAAACACTTAAATATTTACATTTTTTATCTAAACATTCTTTAATAGCATTTTACATCATGCATTGATAACTTGTGTTTTAGAGAAATATTTAATTTTTTAAATTTTATTGGGTATATATGAAATTCCCTCTTATATGATAAACGAATTTAAATGGATGATAAAATAAAAAAGTTATATGTTCAAGTACCATGGTGGCATGGTAATAGTGTTGGGTATTTTTTCTTAGCCCATAAGGATTAATAGCCCAACACATTAAGGCCCATCTTGGGTCTATTTAAGGAATCTTATTATTGTGGTTAACAGTAAGATGTGTGAAGAGTTGTGAGGAGAAGAAAATAACAGAAAAGAAAGAGATTTTTGGAGTAAGATATCACCCAAACCCATCTGCAGTGTTTTTCCGATCATCGGAGATTGCACTGTCGGATCGTCACGATTTTCGGACTGTAGCTTCCTGACATCGAGAGGAAGGTTCTGACCGTTGGGATTTTTATTTTGAGGCCTGGAAGTCCATTTTCATACCTAGACAGATTGCTTCTTATTTGGTGATATTCTTCCTTTCTTGTTCTTTGATTGTTGCCATATATCGTGATGCTTGATTCCAAGATTATGATGTTTGTTGTATA
This sequence comes from Tanacetum coccineum, assembly GCA_026074375.1. Lineage (NCBI taxonomy): Eukaryota > Viridiplantae > Streptophyta > Magnoliopsida > Asterales > Asteraceae > Tanacetum > Tanacetum coccineum. Next base: position 5,819 of record BQNB010001139.1, read on the forward strand.
CCTCTAGTGTTATCTAGAAAAGACCTTGTGTACCTCTCCTCGTTGATAGTGAATTTAAGCGGCACTAGGTGTCCCGTGGTTTTTACCCGTTTTGGGGTTTTCCACGCTAAAAGTTTGGTGTTCTTGCTGTGTGTTTGATTACATTTTTATCTGCTGTTTTGGGGCTGATTTGAGACTGTTAGGGGCTGATTAGAGTTGTTTTTATTTTTCCCTATTTGTTTGCATCCTCATAGGTTCATACGGGTTTGGGTAAGTGCTGTCAAACGAAGGTTTTGCTTCCGCAATTGTGTTTATACCGTTGTGACCCATTGTTCTTACCTGTCAAATTGGTATCAGAGCTTGGTTCTTGGTTTGGGGACTTAACCTGTTTGAACGATGGAAGCTAATACAAGTAGGATGGTTAGTTTGAATGGTTCTAATTATCATGTTTGGAAAGGAAAAATGGAGGATCTCCTTTATGTTAAAGACTACTACTTGCCTGTATTTACTACTGAGAAACCTGAGAACAAAACAGATGCAGAATGGACTATTTTGCATAGACAGGTTTGCGGGTATATTAGGCAATGGGTTGATGATAATGTTTTGAACCATATTTGTGAGGAGACACATGCTCGTACTCTTTGGAACAAACTTGAACAGTTATATGCTCGAAAAACTGAAATAACAAGTTGTTCTTAATCAAGCAAATGATGAGATTAAAGTACACTGATGGGTCTCCTATTACTGATCACTTAAATGCCTTTTAGGGTATTATAAATCAGCTTGCAGGTATGGGTATCAAGTTTGAAGATGAGTATTCAAGGCTGTGTGGGCTTCTTGGTACTTCTACCGGGATACTTGGGAGAATTTTAGGGACATCTTTGTCCAACTCTGCACCAGATGGTGTTATCACCATGAAATTGGCTAAAGGCAGTATTCTGAATGAAGAAACGAGAAGAAAGTCACAGGGTTCTTCTTCACAGTCAGATGTCTTGGTCACAGAAAGGCGGGGGAGAAGTCAAAGCAGAGGCCCGAGTAACAGAGGTAATCATCGTAGTAGTTCCAGCAAAGGAAAATTTGCTGATGTTGAATGTTATCATTGTCATAAAAAGGGGCACACAATGAAGTTTTGCAAACAGTTGAAAAAATAGAACAAGAAGAAAAACTACAACAACCAGAAGAACAAACACAAGAAAGATGATGATGGTGATGACAATACTGAAGTAAATACCACCACAGATGAGTTCTTTGTTTGTTATGATTATGATATGGTCAACCTTGCTAATGATGATTCGAGTTGGATTCTTGACAGTGGTGCTACGTGCCATGTTGCAACACGAAAAGATTATTATTCATCTTACACACCAGGTGACTTCGGTGTTGTTAGGATGGGTAATACTGGGCTATCAAGGATTGCTGGTATTGGAGATATTTGCTTGAAGTTTGACACGGGGATGGAATTGGTTTTGCATAATGTAAAACATGTCCCAGATATGAGACTCAATATTATCTCAACAGGTCTTCTTGATGAAGATGGTTACCACAACAGTTCTGGTAATGGTTTGTGGAAAGTAACACTCGGATCCTTGATTGTGGCAAGAGGAAAAAGGGAATCCAAGTTATACATGACTCATCCGAAGATATCCAAGAGCATTGTCAATGCTGTAGACAATGATGATATGACCGAGTTATGGCATAAGAGACTTGGTCACATGAGTGAAAAGGGGATGTCTATTCTTTCTAAGAAGAATGTGTTATCTGGTGTGCATGATATCAACTTGAAAAAGTGTTCTCACTGTTTGGCAGGAAAGCAAACTAGACTTGCTTTTAAGAGTCGTTCTCCTTTCAGAATGGAGAACATACTTGATCTGGTACATTCCGATGTTTGTGGTCCCATGAAGACTAAAACACTTGGTGGGTGTTCATATTTTGTCACTTTCATCGATGATCACTCAAGAAAGGTTTGGGTATATACCTTGAAGACTAAAGATCAAGTATTGGATGTGTTTAAGCAGTTTCATGCTTTAGTTGAGAGGCAGACAGGGAAGAAACTTAAATGTATTCGAACTGACAATGGAGGTGAATACATTGGCCCCTTTGATGCTTATTGTAGAGAGCATGGAATTCAGCATCAAAAGACTCCACCGAAGACACCACAGTTAAATGGCTTAGCAGAGCGGATGAATAGAACTTTGGTTGAGAGAGTCAGATGCTTGCTTTCACATGCAGGGTTGCCTGCTTCTTTTTGGGGTGAGGCTTTGAATACGGCGGTACATGTTATTAATCTAACCCCTTGTGTTCCTTTGCGTTTTGATGTTCCTGACAGGGTTTGGAGCGGCAAAGATGTTTCATACCGTCATTTACGAGTTTTTGGATGCAAGGCATCTGTGCATATTCCCAAAGATGAAAGATCAAAGCTTGATGTGAAGGGTAAGCCATGTGTGTTCCTCGGGTATGGTCAAGATGAATTTAGGTACAGGTTGTATGATCCAGTTCAAAAGAAACTCGTTCGTAGCCGAGATGTAGTGTTTGAGGAAGATCTAACTTTGAAAGATGTTGAGAATGCTAAGAGGGAGACAATTCCTCAATATAATGATGATATTATTGACTTGGATCCGGTTCCTCCTAAACATGTTGACTCACAGTTTGGAGATGATATTCAGAATGATGAAGAAAGGGTGCTGATGATGTTGATGCTCAAGAGCAACCAAACTTAGATGAAGATGTTCATCCTGAGTTACCAGTACCTGATATGCCACCATTCCTTCCGCTTAGGCGGTCTACTAGAGATCATCATCCTTCCACACGCTATTCTGCACATGAGTATGTTTTACTTACTGATAGGGGAGAGCCCGAGTGTTATACAGAAGCTATGGAAGATGAACACAAAAAAAGAATGGTTTGAAGCCATGGAAGAAGAGATGAATTCCTTGTATGAGAACAATACCTTTGAGTTGGTGAAGCTGCCTAAGGGCAAGAGAGCTTTGAAAAACAAATGGGTTTACAAATTAAAGACTGAAGAACATACTTCTAGACCGAGGTACAAGGCCAGATTGGTGGTTAAAGGTTTCAGTCAGAAAAGAGGTATTGATTTTGATGAGATTTTCTCTCCGGTTGTGAAGATGGGATCAATTCGAGTTGTTCTTGGTTTGGCGGCTAGCCTCGATCTTGAGGTGGAGCAAATGGATGTCAAGACAGCTTTTCTTCATGGTGATCTGGATAAAGAAATCTACATAAAGCAACCTGAAGGTTTTCAGGTTAAGGGGAAGGAAGGCTACGTGTGTAGACTTTAGAAAAGTTTGTACGGGTTGAAGCAAGCACCGAGACAGTGGTACAAGAAATTTGAGTCGGTCATAGGGAAGCAAGGCTACCGAAAGACTTCTTCAGATCACTGTGTTTTCTTTCAGAAGTTTGGTGATGATGACTTTATCATCTTGTTGCTATATGTTGATGATATGCTGATTGTTGGCAAGAACATTGGAAGAATTGCCCAATTGAAGCGAGATTTGAGCAAGTCTTTTTCTATGAAAGACTTGGGGCCAGCAAAACAGATAATTGGCATTCGGATTTTCCGTGATAGAGGTACCAAGAAGTTGCATATATCACAAGAGCACTATATTGAGAAGGTGCTATGCAGGTTCAACATGGATAAAGCTAAAGTGGTTAGTTCCCCTCTTACTACCAACTTTAAGCTAACTGATAAAGATTGCCCCTCTTCTAAGAAGAAAGGGCAATTTCATATCTCCCCTTATTTTAGTTAAAAATTTCATATATACCCAAACATGCATTAAAAACATTATACATTATGCATTCAATAGTTGTACTTTGGGTATATATGAAATTAATCATCAAACTAGGGTGATATATGAAATTAATCCTAAGAAGAATATTAAAAAGATGGATAAAGTTCCATATGCCTCAGCGGTTGGTAGCTTGATGTATGCTATGGTGTGTACAAGGCTGGATTTAGCTCATGTAGTTGGTGTTGTCAGTCGGTTCCTGTCCAATCCTGGTAAGAAGCATTGAGAAGCTGTTAAATGGATATTTAGATATCTGCGAGGTACTTCCAAATTGGGTATCACATTTGGAAATGGAAAACCCATGCTTGTTGGTTTCACAGACTCGGATATGGCTGGAAATAAGGACAACATGAAATCCACTTCTGGATATTTGATGACCTTTGCAGGGGGAGCAGTTTCATGGCAATCTAGATTGCAAAAGTGTGTGGCATTGTCTACAACAGAGGCTGAGTATATGGCAGCAACGGAAGCGTGCAAAGAACTATTATGGTTGAAAAGGTTTTTGCAAGAACTTGGTTTCAAGCAACAACGTTATGCGGTTCTTTGTGACAATCAAAGTGCTATTCACCTTGCTAAGAATTCGATGTTTCACAAAAGAACAAAACATATTGATATCCGTTATCATTGGATTAGAGATGCCATTGAAGATGGTATGTTTGAACTTAATAAAGTTCATACGGATGATAATGCCTCCGATATGTTGACAAAGGTTGTAGCAAGAGAAAAGTTGAAGGTGTGTTGCTCGATCGCCGGGATGGCGAACTCATCCTCATAGGCAGAAAATGGGGAGATTTGTTGGGTATTTTTTCTTAGCCCATGAGGATTAATAGCCCAACACATTGAGGCCCATCTTGGGTCTATTTAAGGACTCTTATTATTGTGGTTAGCAGTAAGATGTGTGAAGAGTTGTGAGGAGAAGAAAATAACAGAAAAGAAAGAGATTTTCAGAGTAAGATATCACCCAAACCCATCTACAGTGTTTTTTTGATCACCGGAGATTGCACAGTAGAATCGTTACGATTTTCGGACTGTAGCTTCCTGACATTGAGATGAAGGTTCTGACCGTTGGGATTTTTATTTTGAGGCATGGAAGTCCGTTTTCATACCTGGGCAGATTGCATCTTATTTGGTGATATTCTTCCTTTCTTGTTCTTTGATTGTTGCCATATATCTTGATGCTTGATTCCAAGATTATGATGTTTGTTGTATACCTCTAGTGTTATCTAGAGAAGACCTTGTGTACCTCTCCTCGTTGATAGTGAATTTAAGCGGCACTAGGTGTCCCGTGGTTTTTACCCGTTTTGGGGTTTTCCACGCTAAAAGTTTGGTGTTCTTGCTGTGTGTTTGATTACATTTATTATCTGCTGTTTTGGGGCTGATTTGAGACTGTTAGGGGCTGATTAGAGTTGTTTTTAGTTTTCCCTATTTGTTTGCATCCTCATAGGTTCATACGGGTTTGGGTAAGTGCTGTCAAACGAAGGTTTTGCTTCCGCAATTGTGTTTATACCGTTGTGACCCATTGTTCTTACCTGTCAAATTGGTATCAAGAGCTTGGTTCTTGGTTTGGGGACTTAACCTGTTTGAACGATGGAAGCTAATACAAGTAGGATGGTTAGTTTGAATGGTTCTAATTATCATGTTTGGAAAGGAAAAATGGAGGATCTCCTTTATGTTAAAGACTACTACTTGCCTGTATTTACTACTGAGAAACCTGAGAACAAAACAGATGCAGAATGGACTATTTTGCATAGACAGGTTTGCGGGTATATTAGGCAATGGGTTGATGATAATGTTTTGAACCATATTTGTGAGGAGACACATGCTCGTACTCTTTGGAACAAACTTGAACAGTTATATGCTCGAAAAACTAGAAATAACAAGTTGTTCTTAATCAAGCAAATGATGAGATTAAAGTACACTGATGGGTCTCCTATTACTGATCACTTAAATGCCTTTCAGGGTATTATAAATCAGCTTGCAGGTATGGGTATCAAGTTTGAAGATGAGATTCAAGGCTTGTGGCTTCTTGGTACTTTACCGGATACTTGGGAGACTTTTAGGACATCTTTGTCCAACTCTGCACCAGATGGTGTTATCACCATGGAATTGGCTAAAGGCAGTATTCTGAATGAAGAAACGAGAAGAAAGTCACAGGGTTCTTCTTCACAGTCAGATGTCTTGGTCACAGAAAGGCGGGGGAGAAGTCAAAGCAGAGGCCCGAGTAACAGAGGTAATCATCGTAGTAGTTCCAGCAAAGGAAAATTTGCTGATGTTGAATGTTATCATTGTCATAAAAAGGGGCACACGATGAAGTTTTGCAGACAGTTGAAAAAAGAGAACAAGAAGAAAAACTACAACAACCAGAAGAACAAACACAAGAAAGATGATGATGGTGATGACAATACTGAAGTAAATACCACCACAGATGAGTTCTTTGTTTGTTATGATTATGATATGGTCAACCTTGCTAATGATGATTCGAGTTGGATTCTTGACAGTGGTGCTACGTGCCATGTTGCAACACGAAAAGATTATTATTCATCTTACACACCAGGTGACTTCGGTGTTGTTAGGATGGGTAATACTGGGCTATCAAGGATTGCTGGTATTGGAGATATTTGCTTGAAGTTTGACACGGGGATGGAATTGGTTTTGCATAATGTAAAACATGTCCCAGATATGAGACTCAATATTATCTCAACAGGTCTTCTTGATGAAGATGGTTACCACAACAGTTCTGGTAATGGTTTGTGGAAAGTAACACTCGGATCCTTGATTGTGGCAAGAGGAAAAAGGGAATCCAAGTTATACATGACTCATCCGAAGATATCCAAGAGCATTGTCAATGCTGTAGACAATGATGATATGACCGAGTTATGGCATAAGAGACTTGGTCACATGAGTGAAAAGGGGATGTCTATTCTTTCTAAGAAGAATGTGTTATCTGGTGTGCATGATATCAACTTGAAAAAGTGTTCTCACTGTTTGGCAGGAAAGCAAACTAGACTTGCTTTTAAGAGTCGTTCTCCTTTCAGAATGGAGAACATACTTGATCTGGTACATTCCGATGTTTGTGGTCCCATGAAGACTAAAACACTTGGTGGGTGTTCATATTTTGTCACTTTCATCGATGATCACTCAAGAAAGGTTTGGGTATATACCTTGAAGACTAAAGATCAAGTATTAGATGTGTTTAAGCAGTTTCATGCTTTAGTTGAGAGGGAGACAGGGAAAAAACTTAAATGTATTTGAACTGACAATGAAGGTGAATACATTGGCCCCTTTGATGCTTATTGCAAAGAGCATGGAATTCAGCATCAAAAGACTCCACCGAAGACACCACAGTTAAATGGCTTAGCAGAGCGGATGAATAGAACTTTGGTTGAGAGAGTCAGATGCTTGCTTTCACATGCAGGGTTGCCTGCTTCTTTTTGGGGTGAGGCTTTGAATACGGCGATACATGTTATTAATCTAACCCTTTGTGTTCCTTTGCGTTTTGATGTTCCTGACAGGGTTTGGAGCGGAAAAGATGTTTTATACCGTCATTTATGAGTTTTTGGATGCAAGGCATCTGTGCATATTCCTAAAGATGAAAGATCAAAGCTTGATGTGAAGGGTAAGCCATGTGTGTTCCTCGGGTATGGTCAAGATGAATTTGGGTACAGGTTGTATGATCCAGTTCAAAAGAAACTCGTTCGTAGCCGAGATGTAGAGTTTGAGGAAGATCAAACTTTGAAAGATGTTGAGAATGCAGAGAGGGAGACAATTCCTCAACATAAAGATGATCTTATTGACTTGGATCCGGTTCCTCCAAAACATTTTGACTCACAGGTCAGATATGATATTCAGAATGATGAAGAACAAGGTGCTGATGATGTTGATGCTCAAGAGCAACCAAACTTAGATGAAGACGTTCATCTTGAGTTACCAGTACCTCATATGCCACCATTCTTTCTGCTTAGGCGGTCTACTAGAGATCATCATCCTTCCATCCGCTATTCTGCACATGAGTATGTTTTACTTACTGATGGGGAAGAGCCCGAGTGTTATGCAGAAGCTATGGAAGATGAACACAAAAAAGAATGGTTTGAAGCCATGGAAGATGAGATGAATTCCTTGCATGAGAACAATACCTTTGAGTTGGTGAAGTTGCCTAAGACCAAGAGAGCTTTGAAAAACAAATGGGTTTACAAATTAAAGACTGGAGAACATACTTCTAGACTGAGGTACAAGGTCAGATTGGTGGTTAAAGGTTTCAGTCAGAAAAGAGGTATTGATTTTGATGAGATTTTCTCTCTGGTTGTGAAGATGGGATCAATTCGAGTTGTTCTTGGTTTGGCGGCTAGCCTCGATCTTGAGGTGGAGCAAATGGATGTCAAGACAGCTTTTCTTCATGGTGATATGGATAAAGAAATCTACATGGAGCAACCTGAAGGTTTTCAAGTTAAGGGGAAGGAAGACTACGTGTGTAGACTTCAGAAAAGTTTATACGGGTTGAAGCAAGCACCAAGACAGTGGTACAAGAAATTTGAGACGGTCATAGGGAAGCAAGGCTACCGAAAGACTTCTTCAGATCACTGTATTTTCTTCCAGAAGTTTGGTGATGATGACTTTATCATCTTGTTGATATATGTTGATGATATGCTGATTGTTGGCAAGAACATTGGAAGAATTGCCCAATTGAAGCGAGATTTGAGCAAGTCTTTATCTATGAAAGACTTGGGGCCAGCAAAACAGATCATTGGCATTCGGATTTTCCATGATAGAGGTGCCAAGAAGTTGCATATATCACAAGAGCAATATATTGAGAAGGTGCTATGCAGGTTTAACATGGATAAAGCTAAAGTGGTTAGTTTCCCTCTTACTACCAACTTTAAGCTAACTGATAAAGATTGGCCCTCTTCCAAGAAGAATATTGAAAAGATGGATAGAGTTCCATATGCCTCAGTAGTTGGTAGCTTTATGTATGCTATGGTGTGTACAAGGCCGGATTTAGCTCATGCAGTTGGTGTTGTCAGTCGGTTCCTATCCAATCCTGGTAAGAAGCATTGGGAAGCTGTTAAATGGATATTTAGATATCTACGAGGTACTTCTAAATTGGGTATCACATTTGGAAATAGGAAACCTATGCTTGTTGGTTTCACAGACTCAGATATGGCTGGAAATAAGGACAACATGAAATCCACTTCTGGATATTTGATGACCTTTACAGGGGGAGCAGTTTCATGGCAATCTAGATTGCAAAAGTGTGTGGCATTGTCTACAACAGTGGCTGAGTATATGGCAGCAAAGGAAGCGTGCAAAGAACTATTGTGGTTGAAAAGGTTTTTGCAAGAACTTGGTTTCAAGCAACAACGTTATGCGGTTCTTTGTGACAATCAAAGTGCTATTCACCTTGCTAAGAATTCGATGTTTTACAAAAGAACAAAACATATTGATATCTGTTATCATTGGATTAGAGATGCCATTGAAGATGGTATGTGATGCAGGCTCAAGTATTGAAGAACGGGCTATTTTATTTCTGGAAGCCCAAGATCGTGTGAAGACAGACCCTTTTTTTAAAAGGTGAAGGTGTGTTGCTCGATCGCCGGGATTGCGAACTCATCCACAGAGCAGAAAATGGGAATTTGTTGGGTATTTTTTTCTTAGCCCATGAGGATTAATAGCCCAACCCATTTGAGTCACCATCTTAGGGTCTATATTTAAGACTCTTATTATTTGGTTTAGGCAGAACATGTGGAAGAGTTGTAAGGTGAGAGAAAAAGAAAAGACAAAAACGAAAGAAGATTTTCGGAGTAATATATCACCCAAATCCCAACTGTAGTGTGTTATTTTCCCCCCGATCACCGAAGATTGCCCCGTCGGATCGTCACGATTCTTGGACTGTAGCTTCCCTGACATCGAAGGAAGGATTCTGACCGTGGGATTGTGATTTTGAGGCCTGTAAGTCCGTTGCCCATACCTGGGCAGATGCATTTTTATTTGGTGATATTCTTTCCTTGCTTTTTCTTGGATTGTTGCCAGTATCTATATTGATGCTTGATTTCCAAGATTAAGTGTTTGTTGTATACCTCTAGTGTTATCAATAGAAGACCTGTGTACCTCTCCTCGTTGATAGGGATTTTAAAGCGGCAACAGGTGTCCCGTGGTTTTTTAACCCTTTGGGGTTTTCCACGCCTAAAAGGTTGGTGGTCTTTGCTGTGTTTTTGATTTACATTTTTCATGCTGTTGTTTTGGGCTGATTGAGACTGTTAAGGGGCTGATTAAAGTTGTTTTTTGATTTTTCCCTATTTGTTTGCACCTCATATGTTCATACGTGTTGGTATGGTGTCAAACGAAGGTTTTGCTTCCGCAATTGTGTTTATACCGTTGTGACTCATTGTTCTTACCTGTCAGAAAACATAAACAGTTCGTTTCCATGTATTGTCAATAAACATGAAACGAACTAGGTTAATTGTTTTTCGTACTTTACCAAATATACCTTTTCTTGTGGCCAAGTGATTAAGTCGATTGAGTAACTACACAGGACAAATCGTGAGTATGAAATAAAACAACATTAAATCCATCTAGAATTCATTAGTTTAGACGTCAAGATCGACACAGGGTAGGAAACTATAGTAGTGACAGTGGTAGTTATGAATTCAAATTAGGCAGGTACTCAAAATATGTGTGTATCCACTTAGTAGGGGTGAGCAGAAACCGCACCGCAAACCACACCGAAACCGTAAAAACCGCACCGCTACAAAAACCGGTAGATTGGTTTCTAAAAATAAGAAAAACCGAATTTGCGGTGTGGTTTCGGTTTTACCCGTAAATCCGCACCACTATACCCGAACCGCACCGCAATTGCTATAAATAATAATTTTAACAAAAATATTTTAAATTTTTACTAATTATCTCTCAAAAATTGAAACACATGCTTTTAAAAAGGCGGGCTTTCTTTGGGCTAAAAGTAGAAAGTAGATTTAGAAAACACACTCTTTCCCCTTCTTTCTCAATAAAATTTGTACTACTTTGTTTTAAAAGAACTCATCTCTCAACAAACAATTTTAATTTAAACACAAAATACCACCTTCAACCAACACAAACTCTCGCTTCTCACTACCAAATCTAAAAAATGTAAACACCTCTACAAATTAGAAATCAAAAACACAAATCCTCAAAAAACACACTCTCTCGCTCACGCTAATCACAAAATAAAACATGTCAAAACTCATACATATCAAAACTGACACACTCTTATACTTCTCAAAAAAAACAAACTGCATCAAACCCCCATCTATACTCTATCTAGACACTCAAAAAATGTCTAATGTGTGTGTGAAAAAAGATCAATAACCCAACTCAACCCAACCCAATCAATTACACACCACACACACACAAAAAAAAAATAGCCCCCCCCCACAACAACCACAAAAACACCAAACAACATATAAAACACACCAAGTGATGTCTTACTCCCCTCATCATATACTCCTACAAACCTCACTATCAACCTAAAAACAACACACAACACTCAACACTCAAAAATCCCACCACTCTCCACTCTCATACCAAACCCCTCCCCCCACAAACAAAAAAACCAAAAACAACCTCACACACTCTCCTCAAATCACATAACAAAAACATATCAAACCCCCAACAAAACCCAACCCAAAAACACCCACCACCCCACACACTCTCACACACTAAAAACACTCACTCTCACAACAATCAAACACACATCTCATCTCTCTCTCTCACTCACTCTCCAAATCACCCCCCATCAACTATATACCTATAACCACACTCTCACACTCAACAACCCAAAACACAAACATATTCCAACCCAAAATATACAAAATAATACATCCTTAACCATATCCCCATAATAACACACAACTCTCACATATCTACACACTCACATATAAAACTAAAATAATATATATATACTCACACCTATAAATACTCAACGATCAAGTCAACTCTAAAATCAAATCTCACACAAATAAACTATAATCTCTCCACATATACAACCTCCATTATCACCAGATAGAGATATTATCGATAAAAGTCTCTTCCACACACCCCTACCCAACAATTCAGATAAACACTCTCCCATAAAATAGATTGTATTAAAATAACTCACCAACGCACTCTAACTCCCAATAAGTGTGAAAAAATAATATTATCGATCTACAAATAAAATAAATTAAGTATAATGTCTCGATCGAGCTCATCGAGATACCCTGTGTGTGTTGTGATATATTATTTTAACATTGATAGACATAATTTATGATACTTTTATAATTCTTTTTGTTTTTTCATACCTTATACTATAATCCTCAACTAAAAGACACCCTCTCGCTCTCTCTCCCCCCTCCCTCCCTCACTCGCAAGGAGATCGTTTCAATGATAAACCACAAAAAAATCCCTACAACCACTTAACAACCTTTGAGAAATGACAATGAGTATTATTTTAATATCTATTATTATTATTATATAACTATATCTTATCATACCCCCTACTTTAAAAAATCAATTCCCTCACCTCTCTCTCCTCTCACTCACAATATACTAAATATTTCCCAATAACAACCATAACCCCACCCTTAACTTCTTACTATTAGGTAATACAAGTGTGCAATATTTTATTAATATTTTAAAACTGGGATCAATGCGCTCACAATTTATATCATATAGAGGAGATATACTCAGCGCTCGTTACTCGTGGTTTAAATGTATATTTAATTGAGAGATAGAGAATTGTGTGTGTGTGTATCGCTTTAGCTCCCCTCTCCCCCCCCACCTCAACCACCTCACCTCTCCCCTCCTCTCACTAACAATTCCTCAAAAACAAAACTTTTCCTAATGATATAGAGAGAGAAGAGCACACCAACCCCCCACTATAAATTTTCTACCGAACCCCAAAATTAAATCCACTGAAACCCAGCTAGTGTGTGTGTGTGTAGATTATTGAAACCTTCCAAGGAGTTTTTTACTATATTCTATGCTCTAAGGCCAAAAAAATTCTGGAACAATTAGTTCTAAACAATAAATTATATCAAAGTTTTGGCTCGTTTATGGAAGCTAGGGACTATCCGCATTTGAGATGCGTCACCTCCCACGATATATATATCGGCCCTCCTGTACTCCTGCGCCTCTCCTCCACCCTTTGAAACGAGATTGTTTATTGTAGAGCTCTCACGAACTAAGATGAGAGTAAATATTAGATTAGTGAGGTACTCGCATTTTGTGGTGTGCTGGATCGATGGCTCCAACAAACTTCTGCTTCGCTGAATGTTACTCTCTAAGATGAGAAGACTCTTGTATGATCCAATTCTCGGGGACAGTCTACTCCTAGTCCGCAAAGAAGTTGAGATTTAGACCATTGAACTTGTATACATAATTATTTAACTTGAAATCATTACAATAGTAATGAGTGTGCAAGTGTGTATTGATCATTTTCGCACTTCATACTTAGGCATATTTTTTACACGTCCATGAACGAAATCATATTTTTCTTACATTATTCATGTCCAACGAATATTCAATTGCGGATAACCGAAACCCGCGGGTAAACCCGAAAAACCGATGGATAATACTAACCGGGTACCCATCGGGTATTGGGGCGGATACGGGTTTAGAAATTATAAACGGGTGCGGGTACGTGTTCACTAGAACCCGACCCAAACCCGACCCGTTGCCATCCCTAGTTGTGGCCCATTGTTCTTACCTGTCAATAAGGTTCGAGGTCTAGGAGGTTTTCTACAAAGTTTTCGAGAAGGGTTCACTTGGGGAAGGGTACGTGTTGTTAGTTGATACAAGCGTCACGTTCTTGACGATTTCATTTCATTCCTTATAATGTTGATACAAAAGTTTATGCTCTAACAGAAATCACTGAAACGAGCGAGATAGTTAGTTTACTCAAGAGTTTTACATATATATAGCTCTAGCCAAATGTCTGGAAATTAGTTCTAAACAATAATTCTTCATATGCTAAGGCAGGATTAATTTTTGTAAATAACTTGAACAACTTAGAAATTAATACAGTTAAATAAATTTGGAATATCATGTTACCAAATACCATTTTCATGATACAAGTAAAATAGAAAATTGGGTTAATAGACAAAGAAGTTATTATACTTTACCAAAAAGTTCACCTAAGTTACTCAACTTTCATTTTGTTCACTTAGGTTACTGAACTTTTGATAAACATACACCCTCATAATTTCAATGTTAATCCGAGCAACCTCGACGTATATTTTTAGGTAAGTTAAGTAACATAAATGTCATGTTTTTACAAGTTCAATGATGTTTACGTATATTTTTGCAAAGTTGAGTAACCTCAAATGTCATGTTTCATAAGTTTAGTAACCTAAGTGAACAAAATGAAAGTTTAGTAATTTAGGCGAACTTTTTAAGAAAGTACAGTAGAATAACCCTAGAAAATACAAGTTGTAGTTTATAATACAAGCTTAGGTGGATTTGTACGTAAGATTGCATTGTAATAAAGTTGGGAGGAATAAATAAAAAGAAGCACGCGAGGAAAGCCATCTTTGATTGATTTTGGGAAATCAATGAGGATTTTGGCTCTTGGCTTCCATTCCCTTTTAAACAAGATTTCATTATTATCACCATCACTTGCTCTTGTTATATATATATATGTCCAACTCTCTTTTGATACCTAACACTTAACATTCCTTCCTACCTCTCCTCAATCACATAAAACAAAAATGGGTGATATTTCTTTTCCGAATGGCAACGGTAACGTACATGGTAATGGTAATGGCAATGGAAACGGACATGCGTATTCTCAAAGGAAAAGCTGTTGGTACGAAGAAGAGATTGAAGAGAACTTAAGATGGTGTTTCGCTCTTAATAGGTTTGTTTCAACTTTTCTATTTATGTCCATGTAACTTTGATTATGAGTCCATTATGTTTGTAAATGAAACCATGGAGATGATTTGCATACGACATGAATAAATTTCGGGTACCACGAAATATGATACCAAGTTACCAACCAAAGATAGTTCTACATGATACAACCGTCTGTGGTGTGTGAAGTGTTTTTTGTTGTTGTTGTTGTTGTGGTTGACTAGCCATTCCTTATTTTAAATTTATGGGTTTGAAATATTTTAAATGCTTCTGGACACCTTTTAGCTAAAAGGTTGTGTATGGGCAAAAGTTGACAAGATTAATGGCAAACAAAAGTTTGTCGATTGTATCATGTAATATATTATATTGAACCTTTATGTATTGTTCACGTTTCTTTTTAACTGAATTAGTAGCATGAATTTAAATCCAATTTTTTAAAATTATGTGCAGTATACTGCATACAGGAACCACTCAGTTCCAGGACATACAACTTTTGGACACCAAGCCCTTTGGGAAGGTACTCCATCTATACTTTTCTGTAAAACAAATACTCCATATATGTTAGAGTGTTAGACAATTAAAGTTCAAGTTTTCTGGCCGCACGACGTGCTAAATATATAGAAATATTGTTCGCAGGCCCTTGTAATCGATGGAAAGTTGCAAAGTGCAGAGATAGATGAGTTCATCTACCATGAATCCCTTGTTCATCCACCACTTCTACATCACTCAAAGTACATCACTTTCTTTATATGCAATTGCATGCATAATATGTTATTTGAGATATGCTTTGCTCAAATTAATCTGATTGAAAACTTTGTCTACTTGTCTAGTCCCAAGACTATTTTTATTATGGGTGGAGGTGAGGGTTCCACTGCAAGGGAACTACTTAGACATAAGAGTGTGACCAAAGTTGTCATGTGTGACATTGATGAGGTAGATTCTTTTACCCTTTACTTTCTTATGTGATGTTTCTATAAAAAGTTAGGGTCGTGCTTAAATAACATCATTCACACCGCATAAGCAGGAAGTCGTGGAATTTTGCAAGTCGTATTTGTCGGTTAACACTAAAGCTTTCTGTGATCCAAGACTTGAGCTCATCATCAACGATGCAAGGTATAACAAGTTTTTATTTAATTCCATATTGGCGAAAATACTAGTACTTGTAGAAACCTTCTTTTTGCACAAAGGGCCACTTGTGGGGGTTAAACTGCCGTATGTGTTATGTTGAGGATGGTTACCTAAGCATCTATATTATATATATATATATCCCGAAATCGTAACATGATATAGGAAATAATGTTTTATGTGGCAGGGCGGAACTAGTGAAGAGAGAAGAAAAATATGATGTTATCATTGGAGACTTGGCAGATCCCATTGAAGGAGGCCCATGTTATCAACTCTATACCAAGACCTTCTACGAACTCACTGTTAAACCAAGACTCGCGCAGGGTGGCATTTTTGTAACGCAGGTAAATTCAGAAAACACAATGTTATAGCAGCCTTATAGGTAGTAGTAAAAGTGCACAAGTAATTTAACGGGTAAGATATATTCGGCTCAAAACATGTTACGTTTTGGCTTAGGACAGGCTGATTATTTATTTTGGTAATCAAATATCAAATACAATAATAATATCCAAATGGTGAAAACAAAAAGTTTAAAGGTAGTATCACATTGGTTAAGACATGGGCGATTTTTAAATTGTTTGTCCAACTTGCAGGCTGGACCAGCGGGTGTTTTTAGCCATACAGAAGTGTTTTCTTGTATTTTCAACACTCTTAAGCAGGTTTTCAAATGTAAGTTTCAGGATACTTGCTTCACTGATCTTCTTTTGTCTCGCAATTTTTTTTTTCGTATGTTTATTGATTTCAACGCAAATGATGAGCAGATGTCGTGCCATACTCAGCCCACATTCCTTCCTATGCCGACATTTGGGGATGGGTCATGGTAATCTTACTAAACACTTGTACTTCATACAAAAAATAACTGAGACTTTTTAGTGTTTTCTCAACCAGACAACTTTGATCATTAATGTGTTTGACTTGTCTACAGGCATCAGATTACCCGATAACACTGAGCCCAGATGAACTAGATTTGAGAATGAAGCAGAGGATTAATGGCGAGAACAGATACCTTGACGGCAAAACATTTGTTTCAGCTTCTACCTTGAGCAAAGCTGTCCGGAAATCGTAAGAGCCAACTAGAGTGTTTTATTATTTTTTATTTTTTTGACAATGGTCCATGTTTTATTCATTAACAGATAATGGTTCAACGTATGTTTGCAGATTAAATGAAGAAACACATGTGTACACTGAGGGTTCAGCAAGGTTCATCTACGGGCATGGCCATGGCTCAGATCACAAGCGCAACCATAATTGACAAGGTGCCGATCTGATCGATGAATATACACCCTAAGGACTACAAGCTCAAGAAAGTTCCCATTTTGATGTTTTATTTGTTATTTTCTGCTTTTTATCTCTTCTTTAAGTGTACTTTGTTACTTTTGCTTATTTTGTAGTCCACAATGGTAAATGCCTAAATGTTATTGAATTTAGAGTAAACTACAATTTTGGTCCACCTGGTTTACCGGGTATAACACTTTTGGTCCATTTTCCGAAAATCTTACGGATCCACACTAATACCCGACAACCCGTTTCACTTTTGGTCCATTTTCTCGTTGACCGTTAGTTTGACCAGTTAACTGATCCGAAATGACTAAAATACCCTCCACTTCATTCTTTTCTTTAAAAAATTGACTGAAAGTGAAAGCCCCGGCAAAACATGAAGACTAAATTTTTTTATTTTTTTAATATATATTTTTTTAATTTTTTTTATTATTACCATTATTAACACAAATATATAAAAAATAACATATGAATCGGTTCGATTAGTTAGGTTATTTATTATTATTTTTTATTATTATTACTATTATTAACACAAATATATAAAAATGTAACGTACCGAACTAACTGAACCGATTTATATGTTACATCACGTTTTTATATATTTGTGTTAATAATAGTAATTAAAAAACCGAACTAACCAAACCGATTCATATATTACGTTACGTTTTTTATGTATTTGTGTTAATAATAGTAATAATAATAAAAAATAACCGAACCGATTCATATGTTACGTTACGTTTTTATATATTTGTGTTAATAATAGTAATAATAATATAAAAAATAATAAAAAATAACCGAACTAACCAAACCGATTCATATGTTACGTTACATTTTTATATATTTGTGTTAATCAAAGTAATAATAAAAAAAATTCAAAAAAAAGTTTTCAAAAAAAAATTAAAAAATTAAAAAATAAATAAATAAAAACTTTTTGAATTTTTGGACTAAAAGTGAAAAACGCACTAAAACATAAGGACCAAAAATGCAGTTAACTCTTCATACTAACATAATAGATGAAAAAGACCAAAAACCCCTCTTAATTAACGGTCAAATATAGGTCAACTAACGGCATTAGTAAATTTGGACCAGAAGTGAAACGGGTTATCGGGTATCGGTGTGAATCCGTAAGATTTTTTGAAAAATGGACAAAAAGTGTTATACCTGGTAAACCACGTGGACCAAAAATGGAGTTTACTCTTGAATTTTTGCTAGAAAAGAAAATCACAGCCAGTAGAACGTTATATTGATCACTATGTGAAATCTTATCTAATTGGGGGTATTATTAATCCGTAAAAAAATGTGCTGTAGATATGAGGAACAAAATCAAAGCTGGAGACGACGATATGATATGTCAAAGGTTACTTGGCTCCAAGCCTCTAAAGTGTTGATTATCATTGGTAGCTAATATGGAGATCTCCCATCTAATTCCATTACACATGTTCATGGATAGGGGCGTTTTTATGAAATGTGGAAACATATGTTAATGCATATGCTGGCATGTTGCATCATAACTCACGTATCAATAAAGAACACACGAACTTTCGTTTTTCCTTGAACTTATACTTAGATTTTTGTTCTATTTATATAGCAAGTGAAAAAAAATAACTGCAAAACACAACTTGATTAAATATATTGAATGTTTAATGACAGGTTATTATTAGTCAATATATTTGATTGATATTTGATTAGTTACCTTCCTAAATTAGTTGATATATTTTTGGATGCTTTGTCATCATTAGTTGTAATAATCAAGGAAAACCAATTACCTTCAATATTGTAATCAGAGCAAAAACCGGTTCCCTCCTAACTTCTTTCTAAAAAATCAACCCTCTCCCTAAAGTTCTTTCTATATTTCTCGGCATCTCAAATCATCTACAAATGTATTTTTTTCTATCTTTTCTTTACCTAAATCTTCAATTCTAGCAGCCATTGTTGACTTTATTTGGTTTCATATCAAATAAAATCAATAGTTTAATCGATTGGTTGATGATGTAGTGAAAATAAAATAACACACAAATTGAATCTGTTGATTCCAACGAATACCATAAACAATCTTCCAACTATCGTTGATTCAAAAGAATACCGATAATCAGAAAAACTCCAACAATCGTTGATTCAAACGAATACCGATTATTAAGAGAATCTTAGCAAACCGCCAAGAACAAACACTACTACAAAAAATGGAATAGAGCCCCCCAATTAAAGCCCTTTTATAATGAAAACAGGGCTCTATAAGTCTTTTCTGATTTTTCATGACTAATAAAGCCCGGTTCCCTATCATGTAACATGGCTTTATCACTTATTTCTAATAGAGCCCTGTTTCTTTCATTAACAACATGGCTCTATTCTTTGAGCGGGATATTTTCAATTTTTTCAACACCATAAATTCCTTGGGCGGGATTCTTTCAATATTTTCAATACAATAAGCCAAACATAACCACACACATTCACACTCAGCCGCCCTTCCTCCCTCCCTTCACCATCTATCTTCCTGAATATGTCGATCTGATTAATGGTAAGGCATACCCCTTCTTTCTTGTATATATAATTATAAATTAGGGTTAATCTTTATGTTTGTGTTTGTATCAGCCTTAATTTATGGATATGTATGTGTTACTTGTAGGTTTTATGTATGGTTGATTTTGTCAAGTTTTGATTTTAGGGTTAAACTGTGTGTGTGTATGTATGCATCTATATGTGTTAATTTTTGGGGTTAGATTTCGGATTTAGATATATATGTGTCTATAATTACTGTAAGGCTCAATTGAAACTTATGGTTAATTTTTGACTTAATTGCTTTTATCTAGGCCACTGGTGTGTTGCATATATAGTAACTTAGTGATTGTGTTGAAATCTTTGCAATAAGCGTCCTGTAATTCTTATAGTTCCTTAGAATGATAAGATAAGACAAATGATTTGGACCAAATTTTATGCAATAAGTGTAGTGTAACTATTAAGAATGAGCGTTTGTGTATGTTGTTCTTCGAATAGCTCAGTTTGGTAAACCAGATGGAGTAGTCGTTCCACCGTTCCACCTATGGAGGTAAGTAGTTTGCTTTTGTTAATTGTTTGGTTATCTACAAAAAGTTCCCACTATCTATCAAAAGTTTTCACCAAGAAGCACATTAATGAAAACATAGACACTTTAATCTTACTTTAAACCGTTAAAAGTCTTTAAACTATTTATTCTGTTAGCTTCAAGTATAAAATTCAATGTTGATTCTTGAAACACATGCTTAAAGAAGTACATGAACTCACACTCACAATTTTCATCCTTGCATGGAAGAATGTGTTTTGCAAGCTCTTTGAGTTATTGTATCATGGAGCATGCTATTAATTTGCTAAATAAGATTTTCTTTTTATACTACTGGTTCATATAACAAATATAACAACATGGATCCTCAAGTGTACCCAAGTTTGACATATTATATTACCTTATTATACAATATTTAAAATTAATAAACATATTTGCATGATTACCTTTGCAAGGTTGGTAAGTCTGGATCTAA